>CAJDSM010025257.1:67136-81670 GCA_903981925.1 Ostrea lurida | reverse complement strand
CTGGGGACCTATTCTAAACCGGACCCCCACGATTAAATGTAGTTATATTGTCGAGTACCTGTGAAACGTCTATACTAAAGCACTTTTCTGCGACTAATTATTCATCAAGTAAATGAAGAGAAACATGGGCCGACAGTACCACTTCCGGAACGACATTGTGTTATTCTTATCAATGCTTGATTTAAAACGTTCTTCAAATGACAATCACATTAAAAAAAATGGAGAGAAAAAAATGGGCAAAATGATGTGGATGCTTGAGCATCCAAGCATACATGTACATGTAAGCTACGCCACTGGAATGGAGCGGTAATTTGGATGAGACCGGAAAAACCGAGGCCCCGTGTCACAGTAGGTGTGTTCCGAAAAAGATCCCTCCCTACTTTCACCAATGGACTGATAGCCATTTCCTCATGAATGTGGACAATGTGTATGTACTAGTAGATGTGGACAATGTGTATGTACTAGTAGATTGATTGAATGTTGTTTAACGTGTTTCATATGGAGACGTCACTCACCATTGCCGGTGAAGGGCTGCAAATTTTAGGCCTTTGTTTGGCGCTCATGGCCCTTGAGCAGGAAGGGATTTTTATTGTGTCACAATTACTGTGACACAGAGCCTCTTTTTTTGCGGTCACATCCGAAAGACCGCCCGATTTAGTCGCCTCCTACGTCACGCAAGAGGTACTGAGGACCTATTCTAACCTGGCCTGGATTCACATGGTTGATTGATCAATTGTTGTTTTTCGTCCCGTCGAGAATATTTCACTCATATTGGACGTCACCATTGCCGGTGAAGGGCTGCAAATTTAAACCTATGCTTTTAACAGTGGGTGTTCTTTTACGTACCACACATGCTGCGACACGGGACCTCCGTTTTTAAGGTCATATCCGAAGGACCCGTGATTCTCACTTCTAAATGCCGAGCTCTTGTCGAAGGAGCAATCACTCTTAGGTTTGACGCGGCCAGTTGCCGAGGACAGGGCTCAAACGCACGACCTCCCGATCACGAGCTCTACCACTGAGCCACCGCGACCGGTGGATGCACATGGAATTCAGATTGATGGGGGTTAGGGTGCATTTGGGGGGGGGGGGTTCAAATGAAGGTGGGATTTAACATAGAACTGTAGGGGGATTCCTAAATTCAACAATTATGATAGATAGAATCATGAGTCCAGAAATGAAAAGGGAATGATGAGGCCTACAATCTAGTGTCAAGGTCAAGTTACTCAAGTGACATATAAACTGCTGTAACTTTGATAGTTGGCCAGATAGAGACATTTAACATATTCAGATATGATAAGAGGATGACAGGACCCCTATGGTGTCCGCCACTAGTCCGAAGGTTCACGAGTCCGAAAGCACACTAGTTCGAACGTTCATGAGTCCGAAATTTGATTAAAGAGGCTGAATGGTCAATAAATTATACAACAAATCCACTTCAAAATATGAAATAAGATTTTTCTGGTCACAAATTATAATTTAGTGGAGGTACAATATATGATAGAATAAACTATCACAGCGCTTATTTTATGATGAGATTTTAAAAATAATCTTGGAAAAAGTTTGACTAAGCAACCCTCTGCAGTGGCGTATCCAGGGATGTCAGAAGGATGGGGGCAGTGACAAATCGATGATCTGGGATTTACTAACAAGCAAAACAAACATACCAAAAAGGCTCTCAAACGGGATGGGGGTTCGCCAGTGCTGGGTCTGCCTTTGCTCTGAATATAAATAAATTTCAGCGGAAACATGCAAGTTTTTACTTGAAAGCCATTGCCCTCGAGGAGTATGGTTCTTTTAGGCTGAATAAATCTTCATATTCCCCTCATTGCCGTGTAATAAATGTATATCATTACCAAGATACTGAAAATCATGCACTTCTTTCTGGGGCTAGTACTATCAGTGTAATATTGTACTAATGTGAATAATGCACGCGAGGAGATGTATCCCCCACCGCCAACCAATAAAGACATCATGTTATGTATATTCCTTGCTTGGTAAGGGTTACATGTATAGGCAAGAAGAACGAAAGAGGGGAGATAGTCAGGTCCCCAGCTGGTATAGAAGTTCAGAGGTTTAAGCATTTTTATTTTAAAATGGGGGTGCACGTACACTCAGTGGATCCCCCACACCTTGATGACGGCCTTGTATGTACTTGAAGGCCTTCATATTTGATAATTACCAACCTTTATAACCTAGATACTAGTATATATGTATATTATTTTTTCATGTTACAATCTTGCGTATTTCAACCCAATTTCGGACTGGTGAACCTTCGGACTAGTGGTCCTTCTGACTGGTGAACCTTCGGACTCGTGGGCCTTCGGACTGACGTGACCAAACCTATAAGGTAGTACCAAGGTTCAGTGACCTTGGAACAGAAAATCAAAACCAGGCCTGATAGAGACATGAATAAAAAAAATTAAAGGCTCAGTGGTAGAGCTCTCGCCTCGTGATCGGGAGGTCGTGCGTTCGAGCCCCGTGCTCGGCACTCGGCCGCGTCAAACCTAAGACGTGAAAATAGGTAGTGATTGCTCCTTCGCCAAGAGCTCGGCATTTAGAAGTGAGAATCACGGGTCTTTCGGATATGACCTTAAAAACGGAGGTCCCGTGTCGCAGCATGTGTGGCACGCAAAAGAACCCTCACTGCTAAAAGCCATGAGTGCTAAGCATAGGTCTAAATTTGCAGTCCTTCACTGGCAATGGTGACGTCTCAATCTGAGTGAAATATTCTCGACGGGACGAAAAACAACAAATATTCAATCAATCAATCAGAAAGGATGTTGGGATCTACTAATTGGTATCAAGGCCAAGCTACTCCTAAAAATTGATAGAGACACATACTTTGCAGACCATCAATAGTTTCTGAAAACGATTGATTGATTATTATAACCCCTCAAACATGTTTGGGGGGTATATATATAGGAATCACTCTGTCCGTCCGTCTGTCTGTGCAGATTCGTGTTTGGGCAATAACTTTGTTCTTTGAGGTAGTCATACCATATTTGGCACATGGGTGTATCACTATGAGACGATGTGTCGCGTATATGAATGACCTCTGTATGACCTTGACTTTTCACCTCAAGGTCAAAATTATCAGTTTTTTAACATGAATTCGTGTCCGGGCCATAACTTCTTTGTTCTTTGCCATAGGCATCTTGTATTTGGTACATGGATGCATCACCATGAGAATGTGTCGTGTACTCTGTCCATCTGTGTGTGTTGATTCTTGTCTAGGCCGTAACTCTCTGTTACCATATCTAGCATATGGGTGTATCAATATGAGAGGATGCATTGCATACATCCATGACCTATATATGACCTTTGACGATATGACCTTGACTTTTTTGACCTCAAGGTCAAAGGTATAAGTTTTCTAAACATGGATTATATTTCGCATGTGAGTGAATCACCATGAAAGGATGTGTCACTTACATTCATGACATCTGTATAACCTTGATCTCAAGGTCAAGCTGATAGGTTTTTTTTATACCCCCCGCAAACGAAGTTTTGGGGGTATATAGGTTTCACCCTGTCTGTCCGAATTATGTTGTCCGCAACTCCTCCTAAACGACTTGCAGGATTTTTATGAAACTTTGTGGAGTGTTAGAGTGTTAGGGGGTATTAGTCCCGAAAGGACAGTTCTAGTTAATAAGGATTTGAATCCGTGCCATATCTTCTTTGTTCAAGCTTCAGTGACAGATATGTGGGTGGCGGGCGGTATCCTTTGTGAGTTTTACTCACAGTATTTCTAGTTGTATTTATATCGCAGTTTTTCGATATCTACCGGTAACACTTGTGTAAGTTCCTGGAAAATTCGTACTTACCGGCCCTTATAAATATCAATCTTTTCGGTAAGAAACCAAAAGTTTTCAAATTCTAATTTTTTGACACTTTTGCAAAATCCCTAAAATATAGCNTACTTACCGGCCCTTATAAATATCAATCTTTTCGGTAAGAAACCAAAAGTTTTCAAATTCTAATTTTTTGACACTTTTGCAAAATCCCTAAAATATAGCTGTATTTCAGTGTCGAAAAATTAGAGAAATTACGGTATCAAGTCCGCTTGTTACACAATTACTTTGCTATCTTATGGGGGTATCAGTACACAAACACGTCTTGATTCCATTGTGAGAGGGTTGGTGTTGTGTTGTCATTGTCAGAATATATCTTAGAAACCCTTTTGTTCTCATATAAAGGGGATGGTATTGGTTCCATGAGGACAGTTCTAGTTTTATCTTTATTTATGACCAGAAGATCACAGATTGTGGGATGTGTTGTTATACCCCCCGCAAACGAAGTTGGGGGGGGGGGGGTATATATGTTCCACCCTGTCTGTCCGAAATACTCCCCCTAAATGGCTCGCAGGATTTTAATGAAACTTTGTGGAGTTATAAATTACATAATGGAGATGTGCATATTTCAGGAAATTTATCTGGGACAATCATTTATGTAGAAAATATAAACATTTGGACTTCGGCATTTTTCACCAACATATGTTTCAATGCGTCGTCCGCAACTCCTCCTAATCGACTTTATGAAATTTTGTTGAGTGTTAGATTACATAATGGAGATATGCACATTGTCAGGAATTTTATTTGGATTATCTATTTACAAAATATTAACGTTTGGACTTCGGCATTTTTCACCAATATACCTATGCATCAATGCGTTGTCCGCAACTCCTCCTAAACGACTTGCAGGATTTTTATGACACTTTGTGGAGTGTTAGATTACATAATGGAGATGTGCATATGTGGAGTGTTAGATTACATAATGAAGATGTGCATATTATCAGGAATTTTATTTTGGATTATTTATGTACAAAATATGAACGTTTTGACTTACGCATTTTTCACCAATATATCTATGCATCAATGCGTGCATTTTCACCAATATACCTATGCATCAGTGTGTTGTCCGCAACTCTTCCTAAACGACTTGTAGGATTTTTTTTTTAAAAACTTTGTGGAGTGTTAGATTACTTAATGGAGATGTGCATATTGTCAGAAATTTTATTTTGGACCATTTATGTTCAAGATATGAACGTTGGACTTCAGCATTTTTCACCAATATATGCATTAGTGCATTGTCTGCAACTCCTCCTAAACAATAATATACTATATTACCCATTGATTAGACAACTTCTGTTTAATCTGAGAAAATAGGTTGTGTTCATTATGTAATGTGCCCCGCGGGGGTATTAGTCCCGATAGGACAGTTCTAGTTTTGTTTTAGATAAACTTGAAATTGGCATGACATGGATTATGTGCAAGGGAGGGATACTGTAGTATTCAGAAAAGCCCACTATGAACAGTCAGTGACTTTATAATCAACAAATTATAATCATATCTTGCCACTTTTGTTTAAAGGGAAACAGTAAGTTGGGAACGCATATGAGTAAATTTGAAGGATTTTCACTGAAGAATCCAGTTCTGTGAGACGTTTGGATATCTAGAGTTTTAAAAAGACTAGTATAATTGTTGGAGTAGTGCAATGTTACTTCCTAAAATATATACAGAATGTCCTTAACAACAGACTGAATTAATTTATATCCAATAAAAGAAATAGACGTTGCATGATATACCAATGACAAAATCAAAAATCTATCAATAGCTCTCTGAACAACGTTATTCAGCGCGTTAAATGTAAAGAATTTGTATGAATAAATCCGGGGGTATTATCCATCTGGAAAATTATTTTGAAAATTATTTTCAAATGTTAATAGCATACAGGTTTTATTTCTCTCTCTCTCTCTCATTCATTTGATTCCATTTCGTTATATGAAGCAAATGAAGCGCGGGTTTATTTCGGGTGAGATAATTTCTATAATTTTGTATGCCTCTTTTCACTCCCCGCAGAGTTAATGCATGCGTCCATATCTAAAATTCAAGCATAGTATGGTTTGAAAAAAAAGAACCTTTTATGCAATTTATAGAGTAAAATAATGTTAAAAGTGATAAAGATCAAATGTTGTTTATTGCGCAGACGTAAAGTGATTTGATAAAATATAAAACACGTTTTTGTTTTAACAGTGGATTCAAAGTAGATTGACTCGCATTCCCATCAGTTTAAAGGATGACAAAACACATGTCAGTACAGGTATATTTAGATCTATCTATTCTGTGTACAAAGAGCTGATTTTTCTCGCCTCCTCCTTACTCTAATTTACGTGATAGTTTTATGATCGCTATTATGTAAGAAACTAAAATAACAATTTAATACCCCTTTCCTTTGCTTTGAAATATTCCGAACAGATGCGCCAAGCTATATTCCTGAGTTATTTGTAAACAAATTATAAAAGTTTAAGTGTTTTATCTTTTATTTGAAAATGAAAGTAAATTCTCGATCTTTGTTAAGACATTTATTACATTGAATGTGGCACAATCGATTGGAACTGAAAACCTTTAAAAATCTATAGTCTGAAATTCTTCTTTTTGACCCACAACACCAGGTGCAGGTAGGCCCCATATTTCGGATTTTTTTTTCCCTTCTCAGACTAACTCCATGCAAACTTTTTTTAATGCCAAGCAGATTCATATTAAACTACACAAATCTCAAAAATACGAATGGTTTTTGTTTTTGGTCAAAACTTGTAAACTCAAATCATGCAAGCTACACTATATCATCTGTGCCCCCTTAAAATTCACTTTCGTCATGCGATCAACGAAAAATAAAGTATACATGGTAAAATAACGTCATGTAATTGTTCAACGTTTTGATTAATTCAACTTCGTCACATAAGCAATGGAAGCTATAGTAAATTGATTTCTTCAACTTAACGTTATGCCTTGGTTTTGCTATAAGATAGACCACATGGCTTCGCCCTCGTATGAAAGTTATACATAAAAACTCAATAAATTCAATATCGTAAAATGATCAATTCGAACTACATGTACTTGGTATACCATCTCCACGCTGTGGGAATGCTAGAAAAGGTTTGGTCTGCTACATTCGCAGACTTTCATCGTTTAATCCTTTGTCAAGGAGGCCGTAATGATCTTATATGGCTTCAGATGCTATATGTGGGACTTATAATAATGGACAACAATAAACAGAGCTATTGTGGAGAAGAACCGGGGTACTTGGATAAGACTAGATGATGAATGCGGTCAAGGTTGAAATTTGAGCAGGTTCCCACTATCACCGCATATGGTATTTAATAGAAACCAGTGTTATGTTTGACATGAAACAATTAATGGAGAAATCGAAAATTTTGCGTGTAGAGAGCGAGATATCTGAAGAATATTGATCTATAGGGGCTTAAAGGTTGTTCTGTCAGTAATAGCCCAATAAACACCCTGCTTCAATATCCCAATAAAGGCATAGAAAATCAAACCGTCTATCAAATATTGGGTCTAGATAAAAGACCACGGAAGATTACCTTTTTATTACAAAAACCGGATTCATTTTTTCCACGTGTCTGACTTTTTGAATAATTTTATTTGCCATTTCGTTAACTCCAAAAATGATATATTCACGGTGTCAGCGAAAAAATATCACCGATTTCAAACTTCAAAGACGCTGAAGAATGCCACTAATCGGTTCCTATGTTAATGTCTGTTTCGATCTATGGTATTACTGAGACACTATTGACGCAACGTAGATTTTATTTTCATTGATTGAAATAAAGATTAAATGTAAATAGACGTCAACGCGGGTCTGGATGTGCACGGAAGTGGCCGGCAAATTAACTGTGCATGTTTCATATCCGTGAACACCTTTATTTCTGTGTGATTGTTTTTTTAGTACATCATAGATAATCAGCCAGAAATCCTATACCGATAGTTCTAATGCGTTGTCAATCAGTGAAAAGACAATTATCAACCATGTACCACGTGATTTTCAAGAGAAGTGATATATGATGGTGAAATGTCCATTTCATTTTTGGTGCCATTTACTTCTGTATTAACACTTCTATTAAGTCACACAGTGGAACATAAGTGTTCTGATTACGCGGTAATGCTTTTAGACATGAGATCTTAGAATTTTGCCAGTCGTATTTGAATAAATCAAATAGTATTTTGGACGAGTCTGTTGAATGTCTTCAATGATATAATTAGTTAATTCCCAAAGAACTTCTACAATACGCACGTTAAAGACTCGTTCAAGCATCGCTACTTCTAACTTTAATAGTCGATTCTTTATCGATATTGCACAATCGAAAATTTGCTACAGAAATGTGGCAGTTTATTGAGCGGGTCAAAGGTCGCTTGCACAGAGGCAGAAGTTTTCTTTGTCGGTTGTTGAAGATCTATAAATATTGAACCGCCAAAAAATTGTCTGCGAGTGATTACATCAAGGCATCTTATCGATTGCGCGAAGTGATGGGGGGAAACAGCTGGTTCGTGTTCTGGACTCGGCTTATTTCATGGCATCAAAATAATAACATTAGCTTCCAAATGAAGCTGAATTGCTGTGTTGAATAGAAAAATTTACGAATGAAAACAAAAATTTAAAATGCAACATTAACACAAGTTACATAAAAGTTTAAACTACAATGTAACATTGATGCAGGTTCGCTGCATGGTGGTGGTGTAATTTTTGTTGAAGATTGGTGAAAATGATTACCAAAAAACAGTCTCTTTATTGTTCTCCCGGAACCAGCGAGTGCTAGGATCCGGCATATTTGATTTCACCACTGACCTCGATCACTAAGAGACTGTCTTGACTGACAGAAGGCTCTATATACTTTTGAAAATAAAATGTTTACTATCTGTGACCATGAGCGACCATATGTTTCACACCATCTGACTTCGTATTCAGCCAGTCAGTACGATCACTACATGTTGTATAATATATCAGTGCACCAAAACTGCAGTTGTCCCGTTTGAAATTTGCGAAAATAAAGCTAGAGTTCTCTCAGGTATTCTTAATTTCTAAGGATTTGCCCATTATGGGACATGCTTTGATACGGCGTATTTGTAACCTTGAGAACACTACTTATCCATAGATGAGTAGAAAACTTAAGGGCTAAATATGCCGATTTGGTTTTCATTATTTGCCTTAAAATCCCGCCCCTTTTAAAAAGTTATCTGAACACGTACGTAGAAGTTGAAATTGGTAAACCTAACCGGATACAAGTCATCCGATTGCAGCATTGTTTTTTGTTGTTTCGTAAGGTTTATTAATCAAGCAGAGCACTATTATTGTTTATGTCTGCAAATATTGTCACATAGCGATACACATTTTTTACCACTGGTCCCGAATTTAACCAACTCATCCTAAGGTGTATAATGTTATACTTTAAAGGCTTTGCATTTCAATTTGTTTAGAAAAGGTGCTGGATTAGCAAACGTATTCCTTTGATTTTAAATAAGACCTTTTCACGCCAGAGACATATGTATTGTAAACCGTTAGTTTATTATTACTTAAGAACATGCAGATATCTGTGATCATTTTTCCCCCATTTAATTTTCATTATAGCTGCAGAATGACATAACCAAGGGAAACGAAATGACGAGGTTATCCGAATTCCCTTTTGTACAATATTATTAAATGTTACACTTATTTTTGGGAATGAAATCCTATTAATTTCCCTTAATGACCATGACTTTTACATTTGACCTTACAAGCAAATAAAGGCTCAGAAGACTTCTACAAAGTACAATTCCTACAAGTATTGTAAAAAAAAATATTAGGCAATGGATGCTGCTTAAAAGGGACAACGAGGAGCGAGGCAGCACCTTGCAATATGCCTGAGATCTCGGAGGAAAGTGGTTCTGGTCTTGGTCCAGAGGAATCTTGCTAACACCCCCAGCTTATACAAATACAAAACAAAGCGTCACATTCGGCTAGTACTTTTTGCTATTAAACCATCAATTCTAGACTATTTTAGAAGCATGGGAGGTTTTCATTAAATGTAACAAATTCAAATACAAAAAGGCGAAGTTAACATTGTGTCAAATTTTTAAATCAACTAAAAAAGAACTCTCCTTCTGCTTTATGAGACAACTGGTAATATCAATATGATATAAATTGTCTCTAAGGGCTAGGGACCTTCTAGTTTTACCCTCTGCAAAACTAGGCAGCATTAAGAGGGTTTTTTTTGGGTTTTGAAAGTTTTTTGGGTTTTTTTCACTGGATTTTGGGTTCAGTTGCCATCTTTTGAGGTCTTCTGAGCTGGAACAGAAGTGATGACGTCCTCCACTGGGGCTTTTCTCTTCCCATACCCCTTCTCTTTCAATGACGCTTTCCAGTCTTCATATGGCACATCTGATTTTGTTGGGCAATAGATGTTGCCATAGTACATGTACTGTCGGTGTCCCCCTCCACTCTTGTCCTCCCCACACTTCCCACACGATGTAACAGCAGCTTTCCTAACGTTAGATCTCTTGAATTCCCCTTCTCGTGCCACTTGGAGTTTCTTCTTGTGGTAGTGCTTAGTCGAGTAGGGGACTTCTGGTGTCGATGTTGTTTGTGGCTGTAAGTGAATAGTTGGAATGTTGGGAAGAATTAGCACAGGCTGAGGAAGGATCCTGTTGGGCTGGATTGGGAAGAGTTGTCGCCTTCCTTTAGTGCTTTTTCCCACGGTGCTGTCCTCTACTATGAATCTATGCGGAGCAGCAGTTCCAGTTTGTAACACCACTGGTTTTTTCATTGCCAATGGTAAGGATTGGGTCGCAACAGATGGTGCACCTTGAATGGTCAGGCCCTGCTCTAATGTTTCTTTTTCCCTCCTCTTCCCTCTTGCACTAAACCTACAAAACTAAAATGTTTACAGTACAGTTATGACTTGCAGTTGCAAATGCTTAAGATTGTTAAGGATTGCGGACAAACAGTTTGACAAACAATGTATGAAATAATTACAAGTAATACACATACCATGCTGTCAAAGTTCTCTGGTTAATATCTGGCAACTGGATATTTGTTTGTACCAATATCTTCCCATTGTTGAAGATCATATCCCTAACTTTGTTATAGGTGTCAATGACGGCTTTCCATCTTGGCTGGCGCTTTCCGTCCTTGGAAGTAGAAGATGGAAAAGCCAAACAGAGCCGGGATATGAAGGCCTCCTGATACCTGTTGGTGTCTGGCCAGACTGCAGGTTCCAGATGAGGAACAAGAGCACAGCTGTAATGAAATGGAACTGGGGCATATTTTGTATATAACATTATATATATTTTTTTATGAAAGTGACATTCATTGTTTAGATTATTCAATTAAAATAGTTACCGCATGACACTTTGTACTCCTGGTACAAGCTCAACTCTGGTGGACTTAAGAGCTTTAAATCGTCCTTTGATCAGCTGCTGTTTGAAATTGTCCCTGAATTTCGAAGGTGCCTGATCAAATGGCGACAAGTTGTTCCACAGCTTTATGACTCGATCAGCTTCAGCATTGGTGACAACTGGTGACTCTTTGTCTATAAGAGAGTACAAACAATCTACCAGTGCCACCACATGCTGATAACCTGCAACATTATCAGGCCCAACAGCTTCCTAAATAAAATAAATTAATGTTATATTAACACAGAGTCTTCCATGTCTGCTTCGTACTTGGATATTTTATTGAACATTGACATTAACGGCAAACTAACTACTCAACTTTATGACAAACGGGACGATTTCAGCTTCTCCATCGTCAACTTCCCATATTTATGTAGCAATATTCCATCATCACCTGCATATGGTGTGTATGTCTCTCAACTTATTCGATACGCAAGAGCTTGTTCTGCGTATGATCAGTTGTTGAATCGAGGCAAGCTACTTACAGACAAGTTGTTGTTGCAGGGGTTTCAACAGGCACGTTTAAAGGCAGCATTTCGTAAATTCTATGGTCGTTATAACAATTTAGTTTACCAATATGACCTATCATTGAGTAAAATGCTGTCTGATGTGTTTCATAGCCATTGTTAAGCCGTTTTTCACACACTGATTTGACTACGGACTGTTCCGTTTACCTGATCAAGACTAAAGGCTCGCGGCGGGTGTGACCGGTCAACAGGGGATGCTTACTCCTCCTAGGCACCTGATCCCACCTCTGGTGTGTCCAGGGGTCCGTGATTGCCCAACTCTTGTTTTTGTATTCTATTTAGGACTTACGAGATTGATCACTGTTCATTATCTTTGCCTTTACATTAGATAGATTACACAAACAGATTTTTTTTTTATATTTTTAAAAAAAAAAAGAAGAGGGGAATTAACTGACTTGTTTGTTATTTTTCAATCATTATTATGAGGCACAATTTATTCAAAAGCTTCCACATCCGCTGAGGCCCTCAAACCGACATTTGTACATTATATCGATGACGTTTCATTTATTAACAATAATCATTTCATTCATATGTCGATTTCGATATATCTTCAGTGAACTCGAAATGAAAGACACCAGTCTTCCACATCTGCTTCGTGTTTAAATTATTATTGAACTTCGATGTTTTAAGACAAACTAACAACCAACTTTAAAACAAATGGGATAACTTCAGCATCTCTATCGTCAATGTCCCATATTCATGTCTAAAGATCAATTGCATACGATGTCTATATGTCTTTCACCTGATTCGACACGCAAGAGTTTGTTCTGCGTATGATCAGTTTTTAAATCGAGGTAGGCTACCGACAACAATTGATGTTTCAGGGGTTCAACAGTCTCGTTAAAAGTCAGCATTTCGCACATTCCATGGTCGTTATAACGACCTAGTTTGTCAAGACAGCCTATCACTGGATCAAATGCTGTTGGACAGTTTCATGCCATGTTAGAAAATTTCCAGACTACGGATCGAATTACTCCGTTTACTGGATCAAGTCTCATTAAGAATACAGGACTCACATCGGGTGTAACCTGACTCCTGAGAAGCAGATGTTTCACCTCCCGTGCTACTCCATGTAGACAGTCATTGCTGTGGAGCCTCCCAGCTGATGGATATCTTCAGGGATGCCTGGCCAGATCTTGCAGTCCGCCTGGATGTGTGGCAGTTCATGCGTCGCTTGGCTGTGACCACAGACACCCACCGTCTCTACGGAACATTCATGAGCCAGTTATCCCATGCTATCTTCAAGTGGGACAGACCCGTGGGGATCCGGGTTAGAATCGGTCCTCAGCATCCCCTTGCGTGCCGTAAGAGGCGACTGAATGGGGTGGTCATTCGGATGAGACGGGAAAAACCGAGACCCGTGTCCACGCAGATGTGGCACGATAAAGATCCCTCCCTGCTCAAAGGCCCTGAATAGGCCTAAATTTTGCAGCCCTTCACCGGCATTGGTGACTTCTCCATATGAGTGAAATATTCTCGGTGGGACGTAAAACAATAAATAATCAATCAATCAAGTGGGACAAAAGAAGACATGGCATTGCTGAAGGCAGCCAAACGGTCAGAGATGAGACTCAACAACATCGAGGATCCATCCGAGCAAGATGCTATAGACAGGCTGACGAGGAAGGAGATAGCTCGACCACTGCCGCAGGACCACCAGGGGAGCAGAAGAGACCATTGCCATGATCCATATGCTTCTGGAGATGTTTGATGGAGAACAAGGGCGCGACACCATGGGCGTACCTTTGTTCCACCATGAACTTATCTGGAAGATCTGGATAATACAGAGGAACCATATCGTCTGTCTGCAAGACCCTGATGGGATCCAACTCTACACCCAGACAGGTACCTTAAAGAAGGGAGGGATTTTGTTGCCAGTGTTTAGGTGTGCCAGAGGGTCTATTTCATTGGAGTCCTTTCAACTGCACATACAACACTTCATTCCAGGTATGTGCTCAGCTTTTTCATTAAGATAAAACATGTTATGTATGGTATTATATTGTTGGTTTTTAAACTGCTGTATATGAATATGGTTTTTGAGTAATACATCTAATTTTCAGGTACAAGTGCCAATGCCAACAATTTCCAGGTCTATCTTCTGGAAGGCCTTTATAGCTGGAATGAGGATAGGAAGGCTGCAGCATTTGATGTAGATCCAGACCACACATCTGCTATTCCGCCTCCCTGAAGCATAGCGCTAACAATCTTGGGCAAGAGATCTTTTCCTAACTACACAGACCCACAACAGTATACAGGTAAATATATTTTCTAAATATGACCATAACACTGATTATTGTTTCCTCGAAAAATCTAAATATAATTTCACTTTTTCAGGCGAATTGATTGGTATTGATTACCTATTCAGCCAAACTGGAACATCATTGGAGGGGGATGTGGTGGCTGATAGAGAAGAGGAGGACACAGCAGCTGATGTTACAATGTCGGACACTCCAGATGAGGGGTTTGTTGAGCAAGAGGACTTTGAGGATCTCACCGTCAATGTTGTGGAAACATTTCTACAAACACAACAGAGTGGATCCTCATCAAGTACCTCTGGTAAGCCCAGATCATTTACTTGTATGAAAATGTTCATTGTGCATGTACTTAGAAAATGTTCAGTGTGCAGTTGCTATCTTGAAATAAAATAAAGATAAATTTTTATTTTTCAGCTACACAACATTCCAGTCCACATGACAAAACTATTTCGTCTCGCAAAAATGATTTGTCTCCTGAAGATGTAAGTATGCATTTTCATATCAATGTACAACTGTAGTGCACT
>CAJDSM010025257.1:969-67111 GCA_903981925.1 Ostrea lurida | reverse complement strand
GTAAATGATCTGGGCTTACCAGAGGTACTTGATGAGGATCCACTCTGTTGTTTTGTAGAAATGTTTCCCAACATTGACGGTGAGATCTCTCAAAGTCCTCTTGCTCAACAAACCCCTCATCTGGAGTGTCCGACATTGTAACATCAGCTGCTGTGTCCTCCTCTTCTCTATCAGCCACCCACATCCCCCTCCAATGATGTTCCAGTTTGGCTGAATAGGTAATCAATACCAATCAATTCGCCTGAAAAAGTGAAATTTATATTTAGATTTTTCGAGGAAACAATAATCAGTGTTATGGTCATATTTAGAAAAAATTTACCTGTATACTGTTGTGGGTCTGTGTAGTTAGGAAAAGATCTCTTGCCCAAGATTGTTAGCGCTATGCTTCAGGGAGGCGGAATAGCAGATGTGGTCTGGATCTACATCAATTGCTGCAGCCTTCCTATCCTCATTCCAGCTATAAAGGCCTTCCAGAAGATAGACCTGGAAATTGTTGGCATTGGCACTTGTACCTGAAAATTAGATGTATTACTCAAAAACCATATTCATATACAGCAGTTTAAAACCCAACAATATAATACCATCATAACATGTTCTATCTTAATGAAAAAGCTGAGCACATACCTGGAATGAAGTGTTGTATGTGCAGTTGAAAGGACTCCAATGAAATAGACCCTCTGGCACACCTAAACACTGGCAACAAAATCCCTCCCTTCTTTAAGGTACCTGTCTGGGTGTAGAGTTGGATCCCATCAGGGTCTTGCAGACAGACGATATGGTTCCTCTGTATTATCCAGATCTTCCAGATAAGTTCATGGTGGAACAAAGGTACGCCCATGGTGTCGCGCCCTTGTTCTCCATCAAACATCTCCAGAAGCATATGGATCATGGCAATGGTCTCTTCTGCTCCCCTGGTGGTCCTGCGGCAGTGTCGAGCTATCTCCTTCCTCGTCAGCCTGTCTATAGCATCTTGCTCGGATGGATCCTCGATGTTGTTGAGTCTCATCTCTGACCGTTTTGGCTGCCCTTCAGCAATGCCATGTCTTCTTTTGTCCCACTTGATTGATTGATTATTTATTGTTTTACGTCCCACCGAGAATATTTCACTCATATGGAGAAGTCACCAATGCCGGTGAAGGGCTGCAAAATTTAGGCCTATTCAGGGCCTCTTTGAGCAGGAGGGATCTTTATCGTGCCACATCTGCTGTGACACGGGGTCTCGGTTTTTCCGGTCTCATCCGAATGACCACCCCATTCAGTCGCCTCTTACGGCACGCAAGGGGATGCTGAGGACCGATTTCTAACCCGGATCCCCACGGGTCTGTCCCACTTGAAGATAGCATGGGATAACTGGCTCATGAATGTTTCCGTAGAGACGGTGGGTGTCTGTGGTCACAGCCAAGCGACGCATGAACTGCCACACATCCAGGCGGACTGCAAGATCTGGCCAGGCATCCCTGAAGATATCCATTCAGCTGGGAGGCTCCACAGCAATGACTGTCTACATGGAGTAGCACGGGAGGTGAAACATCTGCTTCTCAGGAGTCAGGTTACACCCGATGTGAGTCCTGTATCTTAATGAGACTTGATCCAGTAAACGGAGTAATTCGATCCGTAGTCTGGAAATTTTCTAACATGGCATGAAACATGTCCAACAGCATTTGATCCAGTGATAGGCTGTCTTGACAAACTAGGTCGTTATAACGACCATGGAATGTGCGAAATGCTGACTTTTAACGAGACTGTTGAACCCCTGAAACATCAATTTGATTGTCGGTAGCCTACCTCGATTTAAAAACTGATCATACGCAGAACAAACTCTTGCGTGTCGAATCAGGTGAAAGACATATAGACATCGTATGCAATTGATCTGTAGACATGAATATGGGACATTGACGATAGAGATGCTGAAGTTATCCCATTTGTTTTAAAGTTGAGTTGTTAGTTTGTCTTAAAACATCGAAGTTCAATAAAATATTTAAACACGAAGCAGATGTGGAAGACTGGTGTCTTTCATTTCGAGTTCACTGAAGATATATCGAAATCGACATATGAATGAAAATGATTATTGTTAATAAATGAAACGTCATCGATATAATGTACAAATGTCGGTTTGAGGGCCTCAGCGGATGTGGAAGCTTTTGAATAAATTGTGCCTCATAATAATGATTGAAAAATAACAAACAAGTCAGCTAATAAAGGAGCAACATTTGTGCCCATGAGAATTCCAGCAGACTGTTGGAAGACCTAAACACCGAAGACTACGAGTATATTGTCAATGGGGAACTCCAGCATCATTCTGATATCAACTTCAGAGTACTTGTGCGTAGAATCATGCAGAATAATGTTTAACAAAAGTAATTGTTTGAATATATGAAATTTTTATTTTTCCATTTTTGTTAAATAGGTAGATGTTTATGACGTGGAAATCCAGTCTTTACTTTATCATGCTTGAATGCAATTTTTTAGGCGTGTAAATTGTCGCCTTCAGAAAACCTACAAGTCATTTCCTGTTCACAAGGACATTGTTTCATGCAAATTTAGCCTGAAAAAATAATTTTGACCTTAATTTTTACATAGCCGGGCTATAAATTGGGAAAGGAGGTGTTACATAAGTTTAGCCCATATTAGGACCTATGTCAAGTTGTAATTATATACAATAGCAAATTATATGTATAGTAATCTTGTATTTTCTCCCTCTCAGTAAATTTTTACACGACACATCAATAGAGCATGTTTCAAAAATTTCGATTCGATCAAAATGATAAGAATAACACAAGCATGTATGAATACTAAAGCAATGTATTTAATCGTAAAAGATCAGACAAGGGTTGGAACCCCCTACCCCACCCCTTTTAACAAGGAAGGAATTAGTCATCACGTGACCAGTAATTAATCACAACTGACGCACGCCTTCACCGGAAATTCGTCATTTAACAATATCTACTTATATATAATTAAAAATCTGTAAAGATATACCTACTGAAGCTTAATGTAAGATATTATTGAAATCAGAACACGCGGGAATTTGGAATTTTCATTCCCATGATATTGACCTTTGAACTTAAACCTTTTAAAAAGCCCCATGAAGAACCAAGATTTTTGCGTAAAATGCCATCGTTTCGGTAACAGCTGAAAACCAATTCAAAAACGCTTTGAGGCCTTCTAGGCGCACAGAGAGGAATTGGAAATGATACCTCGACAGAAGGTCCTCTGATAATCGTCACGTGGGGTGGCTGGAACTTCTGTATCGAATGCGCAGTTAGTAGATGAAAACCAGATAATGCCTTATAACAAATGATATCTCTAATGCTAAATTGGGATGCAGTTTCTCTATCTCTGCCAAAAATTCTCTGAAATCACGAAATACAATTCTGTTTCCCATTTTTATGTTACTGTGTGGATTATGACCTCCCACTTGACATTAGCCTTTTGATCTTGATAATGTCGTTTTCCTTGAAATATTGAGATTGCGGGCGTGTATTTCATGTTTGTACCTTTTCCACGAAAGCGGACTGAAAATTCGAAAATTACCTCTTGAAGTCTACCAAATCAGTTAATAGTTTCGAGGAAATATATTTACGCAATCGTTTGCGTTTTAGGGAGGGGGCCAGGGTTTGGTTGATTGATTATTTATTGTTTACGTCCCACCGAGAATATTTCACTCATATGGAGATGTCACCATTACTAGGTGAAGGGCTGCAAAATTTAGGCCTTGCTCGGCACTCATGGCTTTGAGCAGGGAGGGTTCTTTATCGTGCCACACCTGCTGTGACACGGGGCCTCGGTTTTTCCGGTCTCATCCGAATGACCGCCCCATTCAGTCGCCTCTTACGACACGCAAGGAGAGCTGCGGGACCTATTCTAACCCCGGACCCCCACGGGGGGGGGGCAGGGGTTTGAGTCTCCCTTTCTGAACGACACATACATTGTAAAGCCGCACCCTTTCCTCATTTTTTGTAAAAGCACTATAATTTGTCACTTTTAAAGTTTATAATATTACATGTAAAATAGCAATTGGTTTTCAAAATAACTATTTTGCTGCATTTCAACCAATTTTTGTGCTTAGCAATCTCCGGGTCTTTCAGGGGAACCGTGCCTTAGCCATATACCCCCTTTGGTTGGGCTCCTTTTAGAAAAACCTATATCCAGCATTTGGAACGTAATGTCAGATTGAATGGCAGCCGATTTTTAAACAACACTACATGTAACACACTAATGGTTCTTGACATTCTTAGTTTTAAAAAAAAAAATCCTCAGATTGGAAAAGAGGCTGCGATCGGGACTCCACAAACTTGCTTGACTGCTATACGTATGTCTGTGTAATCTAACTTTAAAATCAAGATAAAAAAAATGTTAACTACATGTAGTATCAACAGTGACATAAATATGGATTCCATTCAGTGATTTAACATTAACTGCACATTGATAACCCAGTTTAGAAAAAGGCACATTCTTATAAGATTGAATTCAAAAACTGGGAGTTTATAATGAAATGTGTATGTCCGACTCAATTTTTTATCACAAGCATAACTTTATCAACACTTTATCAATACCATCAATTCTATCGCTACATTATACAAGTCTGAATCATTCATTTCTAACCACAGCTTGCGTGGGGTGGCTGTAACTTGTTTATGTCTAAATAATCTACAGTTGGGGGGGGGGGGGGGGTACTAAGACATTTGCCATTTCCGTCCCTTTTCGTTTCCTATATAGTAGGAGAAACATCCGCGATCAAGTAAACATGGTACATGTATTACCTCTTAAATGTTTTGGATCATTAATATTTTTTCGTTTCAAAACATATAGGTATAAAGGTCAAATTGGAAAAGTCAAAACCAAGAAAGGTTTCACCGTTTGCTAATTTTCACACACACACCCTTCTCCCCCCCCCCCCCCCCCATTATCTTAGGGGGCTTTCATTAAAATTGTAGCATATATAAAATGACTGCAATTTTGACTGTGTACGAGACTCCACTGCTTGTCACCCGTGATTTTGACTTCAACAGTTAGTCACTGATCCTCGTGTCACTGTGTAACCAAGTCATTGGAGAGGTGCGCTCAATTATTCTATTCATTGCTAGGAGACAGTATCCCAGCTCTAGCTATTTCACTCAACTTTAGAACGGTACAAGATTCACCAACTCAAAAGAACCGGAAGCAACATAATGCGCTGAAAGTCACTAGCTTTGCCGTCGTTCAGTTGAACGGTGAAAACAAAACTTTAGACTGTTTTCATTATGCACACTCTAATGCACCATCTTTACACCATGTAAACGCCCGCTATGTACACATTTGAAAACTTACGATATCATTAAAAAAAAAAATGGGGCTATATTCCATGTTGTTTGGCTGGGCGTGGTCGTAAAATAAAACAATTTATCTTTAAAAAAAACTTATAAAAATTCAAAAAACATAGGAAAGTAACAATAACCCATGGCTTTTCGTAAAATGGCAGTTTTCGTTGTGCTACGACATACATTAAAACCTAGAGTTTATCCAAATTTCTTCAGATCGATTCAGCTAAATTTTATTTCCCCACACATTCTCAACTTTCAATAGAATACAAATTAACATAGTTTATTTAGGGTTTTGAAAAAAAAAGGTCAACGAGTCTGCCACTGTCCTTTATCCATCTTCTTATCGGTTTTTGTAAAACAAAAACCATAAATTACAACAAAAACCAAAAATACCCCCAACCCTCCCAAAAAGAAGGGGAAAAAAAAAAAACATTAAAAAAAGGAAAAAAAAAAAAAAAAAAAAAAAAACTAAAATGAAAAATAAAAAAACAAAAACAAAAAAGAAACAACAGCAACAAAACAAAAACTGAATAAAGAAATAAAATAATTAAAAAACACTACCACCACCATACAAGAAAGAAAAAAAAGCAGACACCCATCAACTAAAATATCACCCGTGCCATTGAAGGCAATCTAGTCATCAGAAACGAAAATGCAAAATTCCTGTTCATTATTTTTTCGATTTTTATTTACTTGCCATTTTTTTAAAGATAAAATCCGATTTTTCTATTTTATTTGAAAAAACAAAACAAAACAAAAAACACCAACATTATGCATTATATATATATATCCGTCATTTGCAATTGATTTTCAACATGTTTTAGTTTTCCCTTCATCTTTTATCGTTTAGAATAGGTTTTCCTTAGCTCTAAATGAAAGAATATTAATGGTGTTAATTTTTACACACTTTGTTCGAATTGAAAATCATTGATTGGTATTTCTTTTCATGTTGAGAAGTTTCATGGATACTGAACATGCTCAGAGATGCAAGCATGCAGGAATTCTGGGAATCTATTACAAGTCCGACCAAGTTCAGATTGACGATGATTATTTTAATGTCACGTGTTTTCTGCCTTTCCCAATTTAGAAAGTAACTTGAATAAATGGCCAAAGCGAGTGGAAGACAATCTTTTTTCAGAATTTAAAGTTACTTTTTTATTCCCCCGTGAGGATCCGGGTTAGAATAGGTCCTCAGCATCTCCTTGCGTGTCGTAAGAGGCGACTGAATGGGGCGGTCATTCGGATGAGACCGGAAAAACCGAGGCCCCGTGTCACAGCAGGTGTGGCACGATAAAGATCCCTCCCTGCTCAAAGGCCCTGAGTGCCGAGCATAGGCCTAAATGTTGCAGCCCTTCACCGGCATTGGTGACGTCTCCATATGAGTGAAATATTCTCGGTGTGACGTAAAACAATAAATAATCAATCAATACTTTTTTATTCTATGTTATGATGCATGAAAGACATATTACATCAGATGGTGGTAATACAATGTATATTTCATATGACATTAATATGAAAGTGTTGTGACCAATGGAAACTATCTATTGAGAAAAAAGTTTGGATCAGCTGTCTGGATCATCTGAAATCAAAGTTCTTGGGATAGAATGTACAAGTAAAGACAAACTATCTCCAGAAAGCGAAAATCAAAATTCTCGTAAACTGTGATATAATAATGATATTAGCTTATAAAACACAAGCCATCATGAATAGACTGTATAGGACTACCCCACCCCCTCCTTATTATCCCCACCTTGTTTTTCTGAAGAACATAATGTTGAAACCCACCCCACCCGTTTTGAAGATTATTCATACGGGCCCGATCTAAGCAGATGTCCTGTTGTTTTGTCCCGCTTGTGTCCGGACAAGTCCGGCTCCTGTGAACAGCCCTCTCACATTACCAATCGATCACCTTATGATTTTGGCTGTGATTTGAGTCAACAAATTGTTTAATGACAAATTAACTTTCGTGTTTGTTTTTCGGCAATGTCTTTAGACTCTTGTTAGACATTTTGGTTAGCCGTCATGCAATTTATCATAGCCACAAATCCGCCAAATAAATCCATGATTGAAAGTCAACAAATTGTTTAAAGTAAGCGTGTCTTTCACGACCCCGAGTCCATACTGTGGTAACAAAATAATATTTGCGTCTTTAATAATGTTTTGTACAAGCAGAATGGGTTTGTTTTTCGATACCGGCTATTAAATAAGATCATCTAGTACTAGATTAAAAAAAAAATACTGCATAGGAGAAAGTAGTCTTTGCTGAATAACCCTTTTTTTTTTTTTTTCCTCCATTCATGACGCATTCCGTTCTTACGGATCTTAAGCATGACAAAGTATTTTAAAGGTTTCCAATAAAATTAAATGTATAGATTTTTATTTTAAAAGGTAAAAACTTTGGTTCCACAAAAATTATGTAAATTTTTATCTCTGAATTTTTAATGTCGTTAAGGATATGTTTCTGAGTCATAAATAAAAGGCAATGAATAAAGTATTGTTCTCTGGCATAGTTTTAGTTGAAAATATTTTGTTTAAACTTGTCCTTCAATATAAAAGATTGTTCATATTTTAGCAGTTTATGTGCTACGCAGGGGGGTGGGTGCTACTGAAATGGTGACTGGTTGAAATAAAAAAAAAAAAAAATGTGGCTGTCAGCCGCCGGATTGTTCCGTGCCGGAACCCGGGATTGAACCGGGGGCCTTTAGATCTTCAGTCTAACGCTCTCCCAACTGAGCTATTCCGGCTGACAAGGACTTGTGTTCTTAAATTCCTTGATACGGATTGGCTAATCTGTACAAGATCGCCAGTCTACATTTAGGAGAAGCGGGAACATTTAATTTGTATATTTGTGGTAACTTTAGGGAACTCTATTTCATACAAAGGAATATGTAGGTGGGTCTTATTTATCTCATGTGTTCACAAACACTATGCATCGTGAGCTACAATTTCTGTATATAAATATCTACTCAATGCATAAGGAAAACCTTTAACCAGAATTCTCCAGTGGCGGATTCATAGGGGCGGGGCAAATTAATTACAAGATTAGACATTATGGATGCAAATAAGTACAATTTGATAAAAGAAAATCAATTATTTAATGTCATTTATTGATTGTATCATGTATAAAGTGTTCCCTCCAAGCTCAATATCATGCTGTCATCCACTTAATTCAGGCCTAAGGGGGAGGAGGGTGTGTGTGTGTTTTAAACAAATTATCTGAGGGGATGGTGCAGCCTCAAAATAAGAGAGTGCGCGAGACAACTACATAAATACCCTGGACTCAATCTACAAGGAGGCATATTCATGCAAGTCCTTGATGAAGGTTCCAAACAATTTAAAAGCAATTATCACTCACTTCATACGTATTTAAAAGTCAAAATTTATACAGAAAGTGAAATGAGATGCAGACCTCGAGGTCAAATATTGTACCTGATTTTGGGCAAGTTTACTGAATTCACTTGAGATGTCATCATTAGGATATTTATATATAATTTGTGATAACTTTATATAATTTTGTTTTTACATAATTATACTAAAAGTAATTCTTATTATGGCGAGTTAACTGTGCGCCATGTGCATACAACGAAATAAGAAATATCATCTTCATGTGAAATAAACATACCTAGGCTAATTATGTACACATATAAAAGAATATTACATATACTATATGATATGATATAAAAACAACCTGCTATATAGTATTTGTGAAAAACGTCCCTAAAACGCCAGTGGACAAATCATATTGAGGATGACCACTTTATCTAGAAATTCTATACAAGAAGGAATAAAAAAAAAAAAATTAATTATATACGGTCATTATTCTTCTTGCAAATGATAATGCAATATACCAATATATGCTTAATATAAATGAAATTCTATACAAATTTACAGACTTCTTTGTGTGTGTGTGTGTATTTTTATTTATTTTTTTTTTATTGGTTTTTTTTTTTCATTTGTTTTTTGTTTATATGTTTTTTTGTTGTTGTTTTTTTGTTGTTTTTTTTTCTCCTCCAAATGAAGAGTACTATATTACTTTAAATTAATTAAATTGATGCAAGAACTTTCGTACATGTATGAAAGATTCATCATTAGGAAAATATTCTTCAAATTGTACAAACATTTTTTATCATTAACCCCGCCCATCCATCCCTGCTTTTTTTGTATAAGAATCTTACATTGATATACATTATGCTCCTATTTATACTCAAAATTTTGAAACGTGACTTTTTTTAAAATATACATGTACAAGAAAACTTTCGATAAATTTTGGTTTCTTGCGTGTTCTAAAAAAGTTGCAGAATGATGGAGAAAATATGCATTTTATATCCAAGAAGTTTGAAAACAGATCCTGCCATAATTCTTTCTCTCTCTTTTCCCCCTGATATTTTCCTCGGTATCATATAAATGATAAGGCGAATTTTCACGCGCAATGCCAAACTTTTTATCTGTTAAGCTCACAGAATCAATGGTCAGGCACTGCGAGCTGAAACGTCACACCCTCGGAGATTTTGGCATTTTGGAAATTTCGTGGTTCGGCGATTAGATAACAGTTATATATGAAAGTCTTTCATATCTATATCTCTCAGCTTTATCTATTGTTTTCTTCTGGTTTCTACATGGTATAAACTTGTACCCGTTATCTGCTGAATATAATTAGCTTTGAAAACAACAAAGGCACACAATTGTTTACTTACTCCATTCTTTCAATATACCTTTAATTTGATGTATGTAAATTTTTCATACAGCCTACGAACACGAATTGATACGCAAATAATATTTTGTTTTTTCATTCATGCATTACAAATGTTATACGTTATCTCACGGGGCGTGTTTGTTTTCACTGTTGTAAGTTTTTCTATGAAAGGCGGTACCCATCTATTGACAGGTGCTCCTAACGTCAGAAAACTGATTACCGTTGCCAGGACGACATCGTCTTAACCAATCGATCGAAGCAGTTCTATGTCAATCAATGACACTTCGCGCTTTGGCGAGGCGCGGGAATTGCCCACCCACAATGGTTCTCTAGTAGATCTTTGAGCTATTCCCACGTGCAGGAGTTCTCTTTTACTGTGTAGTGTAGTTAGCAGTAGTATACATTTAGACAACATGAAGATGGACCCTACGAATCCTCAATCCCCAACAAATGGTTCGCTGGACGGAGATGTCCCAAATGACCCAGGGTGAGGGGAGGAAAACACATGTCAATATTTCAGCTGATCTTTGTGTTCGTTCAGTGCCGCCGTGTTTCGGAAATCTCTATTTCTTTACGAGTTATATAGGTCACACATCATGGCTTTCATTTAACTTTTCTCTTTTGGTTTTTACAGGAAAATGTTTATCGGAGGACTAAGTTGGCAAACTACAGTGGGTAAGTCGTACGGTTTCTGATCTGACCATGTGTTTTATTTGTTTTTCTTACGCGTGGGATTCGTAGTTCCGCTTAATTGATCAATGGTCGGCGATCGCGCCGTCGATTTCAGCTAATTTTAAAACCGGTGTCATGAAGTTCAATGGGAAAAATCTCACATGTGTTGTATTTGTTTATTTCAGAATCATTGAAAGACCATTTTGGTCGTTTTGGTGAAATTAAAGAAGCAATGGTCATGAAAGACCCAACAACTAAACGATCTCGGTATGTTTACATTCACGCTTGACTGAATCGCACGTAAATGGCCATCTAATCGGTAATAAAGGAAATGCATATTTATAGTTCAGACAATTAATAGCCTCGGAAGTTAGATTGTAAGTTGTCATGTTAATTAAGAATTCTTTGATCTACCAAACTATGATGACGAAAGAACAAATGGTGAAAGCAGACGCACAAAAACCTAGAGGCCTACATCACATGGATGGCTATAGAATAAGAGACTTACTATGCTATGTTTACATTCTGATTTAGTTAAGGTCCACTTGATCTTAACATTCCAGTTAAAAAAAAAATGAATGAAATGATTAACACACATTTTTTTAAAGGCCTCTTGGGTAGAATAACTTGGTCATTCTAACATTTTATAACGCCTTCGGCTTCAGGCCAATCATAGAAGGTACTATTATTTCAATGTATTACATCTAACTCATTTGTCCACACAATTATAGTCAGTACCTGTGAAGAATGAAGCATCAGATTAAAATCAACAAAACATAATTTTGCAATGTTAAGCTGTCGCATTAGGAATGCATTACAAGTGTTAGACTAGTATGTTGTGCAGATAAGATTTCTAATAAATGTCTTAGTATATTTGAGTCTTTGTTTATTTCAGGGGATTTGGGTTTGTCACATATAAAGACACAGCTAGTGTAGATACATGCTTAGAGAATGGACCTCATATATTGGACAATAAAACGGTAGGTCAAATCCTTTCACCCACTACAGAAAGATAGCAGGAAAATTTACAACACGTTAATGGGCTGGCTTTATTGCATTTAACAAATGGTGCTTAAAACTTGAATATTTCAAGGGTAGGATGAATTGGTTCATAAGAACCAAATCGAACAAACTTCTTCGCTGCAAAACACTGCCTAATATAATTAGTATGCATGGGGTACATCAACTGACTTCTTGCATTAGGAGCCCGGCCAAATAAGTGGAACTTGGATACAAAAAGTTTATGATAGAACGATCTTGGGACTCCTAATGTGACTGTGGTCACTCTGCCCTTGAGGAGTTAATCCCAAATCCTAACAAAAGTCTCACACATCGAGACTAAGAGCAGGTGATAAAATGAGTGAGTCTGGGCATTTAGTCTTGTGTGGGGGATTCTTTGGAACATTTAATTGACAATTTTGTTGGATGCCTGGAGGGTTTACAATGGCATCATTAGTGTTAAGTTGATACATTGTCACAGAGAGTATAAAGTATATTGATAGGGAAATCTGTTGTTGTGAACATATTCCAGTTATTGTCTTCCAATGCAACAATAGCTCTTGATTAAGAATTTATGCATGTTTTCATAAATTGATCCTTTTTGTAATTTGACCAAAGTTTCTCAAATTTAATACATGATATGCTGCACATCTGACTGCATATGACAGGGAAAAAACTGTCATATTACCAAAAATTTCTCTTTGGTTGATCTTTAGTGTTGTAAAATTTGTCTACTTTGTGGCAAGTTATAATTGATGAGGTGATCATGAAATCTACACGCAGTAAATTAGTCCAGGTTTCTTGGTATTTAGGTCACTGTGTGCTATGTTTTTATGTATTTTGAAAAAAAGGAAACTTCAAACAATCTCGCAGAAATCACCAAAAAAATTTACATCATTAAATGCACAAATCTTCCCAAAGTCCAGACTCTAGAATAGGAAGACAAGGGGAAAAAAAATCCTATCCATGATTCATCATGGGTTAGGAAAAAAAAAAAACTCCAGCTGTTTGGATAATTACAAAACCCTTAAATTATTTCAATACTTGTGCTAATCAAAAATCAGAGATATTTGCTTATCAAATACAAAACAAGCATTAGATTCATCCATCAAAAGTGCTCAGAAAAGCTCTATCAATACGAGTGCATATGTCGTCTGCTGAACAGGTTCCGCTAAAACATGTCTGCTGTTGTGTGTGTTTATGTTTCAATTTAATTTTAGCGTTATATAAAGTTCTTCCATTTGATTTCCTTTTGAAAGTTGATTTTCTATTGAGCTTTAAAGGATTGCACCAATAATTTTAATTAAAAGTTTTTTCAAAGATCAGCACTGTATATGCATTTATGGCTCTCTCGAATCTATGGGGGAGTCATTTGATTGCTATAAAAGTGATAAACTGTTTGATTTTGCCATACATCTGGATAATTTGTTCAGTGATATGTGAATCGACGCACTGATATTGCAGTATGAATAAAATATTGCCTAAAAAATCTTATCTTTGTAAAAGTTTAAAACTCTCTCGAAGCTAGGATCTTTGAATTTTATCGGTTACAGCTGTGTACTGTTTAGCAGTGTTTATTCATCAGTGTTGATTCCTTTTCACAAAACTTTGACCAGCCACAAAACTTTTAATCATGCTATAAACGTTACTGCTTAGCGACAGAGAATTCTCTTTGTAGCTAATTTTACCCCTTATCAGTTTCTACGGTTTCCACAACTGCTGACACATTTAACATTTTGACAACATTCCAGCAAATAAATTCATTACATTACAAGTCTGTGTAACTGTCAAAAAAGCCCCCCAAAAAATGTTTTGTCTTCAACGAGTAGAACATTGGTTTCCTTAAAAAAAAAAAAAAAAAAAAAAAAAAGAGTATATGATGAAAGTTTGTCCATGGATGACAATGAAGGCGAAACCCCCATAGCTTGGAAAAGAGAAGAAAATCCCTTTAAGTTTATGCTACTTAGAATTCCTGCTGCGACATCTATATATAATTTGCTGTAGTTTGATTTATTTTTTTGCACAATAATGAAGCATTCTTGTGAGACTGTTATGGTAGGACTCGTCTTAGCCTCCAGAGCCTTCCTAACTGAGGTATCGATCAGTATAGCAGTAATTGATTACGGAAAGCCAACCTGGAATAAAGCATTAATCGTAGGCAGTGCTCATTATTGTTGCTGATTTAATATGTCACGATTTAATATCATTTATCAATTACCCAGAATCAATTTGATGATGACCAAAGTAAAACGGCTGCATTTTTAATCCTAATCTATATTTCTTATATAACGGGGATTTTTGAAAATATTGAATTTTGGGAAAGTATTGAAAATATGCTGGAAATACCTGAGCTATATACGGTTACGTGTATTCAAATTATTTTCGATGCTGAAGGTAATGAGATAATCTCTTAATTCCCTGATGTTAACACGTTACTGACATACAAAGTAATTGGTCTCGAGCTGCATAAAAAACAAATTTTGAATAGAAGCAAGCATTGATATTCAAATATTGCTTTCTTTAAAAACAATTTTGCTAAAATAACAAAAATGTTGTCGTTTAATAGACCTAATTGAATTGTAGCAAATGGGACATTTAAATTTTCGTTGACATCAAATTGAACGGCAGAAAACCCGATTTAGGTGAAGAAATATTGCAGTCCCTTAATTTTGCTTGTATTTGATAACCTTATAACGGGAGTCATCATGTCTATGTTAAAAGGGGTTCTGTCTAATGTAGGCAAATGTTTGTTCATAGTTGTTTGAACTGTTCCAAAGTTTTACTTGAGAATTTTTTATCAATAGAGCCCGCTATGCAAAGTACATATTTGTATTTGAGTCAAGTTGGACTGATATTTACATTTCTCTCTACCATTAATAGTTCCATGTTCAGTGGAGCTTCAGAATCTTAATAGCTAATTTCACACCTCTATTCAATTTCGCCATTAGAAAAACTTACTGCTAACAGAGTATTCAAACACTGCTTTCTATATAAAGTTCCACCATTTTTGAAAAGCATTTTGAAACGCATTTAAAGATTTTTGTTGTTAGCGTCCTGTGCTGTAGAACAGTAGCAGCAGAGACAGGAAGTAGAGCTAGCTGGGATAAAGGATCAATTTTAACTGATATTTACCTATATTTTTGTATGCGATGGGAAGGCCGTGAGTTACATCACATCTGTTCTATTGTCGGGAGTTTAACGATTTCTAAGTATTCAATATTGTATCGGCTGTGTCCAAGCTCTTTGTTCAACACAAGTGCTTATGACGTATTGAGACAGGCTACAAAAAGAAGGTTCCGAGACTCATTGGAAATCATTTCTGTTGGGAAACCTATGTAAGATGGGAGAGTAATTAAAGACAACTCCTTTCTCGCTTGGCTAGATTTACATACATACAAGTTAGGCAAGTGCTGTCACTGGCTTTGGACTGACACGGCCCAGGACACATATTAATAACTTGACCATCACTGTGCCCAGCTCTGACGGATTAGCACCGCTCATTGTCTTGTCCTCTTCACGACTGTTACCAGCTCTCCCAATTTCTGGCTCCGTGTATTCATTCTAGGATCAATACTGTATTTCCATAATGGACAATCTTTGGTATCTTTATCCACAGGTCGATCCAAAAGTTGCATTTCCAAGAAAGGCCCAACCAAAGGTAAGTCTCTTCCATTAGATTTCTCTTGGTTTATTGCTGTATGTGTTTGTAATCTCTTAGTATTAGTAAATTTGTTTTAACACAAGTCTTAGTAAAGCATCTGAATTTGGTTTAAACAATCGATTCTTCCTTGTACGCTTGTTTTACTTTATTTCTTAAGAAGAAATTACAGTGTTTCTGAAGTCACGCACTATAAACTTCTCTTCGGCCATATTTTTATTTGTCCATTTTTGTCGCATGAATTTTCCCGTCTGGACGATTAGGGTTAACATTCAGTGGAGCATGCAAATATATACACGTCTCTAAGTTGATCTTCCCACTGTTAAACCGGCATCAAAAGGAATTGAGAAAGAGTTTACAGCCTTGGCCCCCCAAAAAATCCTCAACGGTCAAATAAGGTTATTCGGCAAGACGAAGAAAAGATTAAGGGGTTAAGACATGTAGAAGATGTTACCACTGTCCTCAGAAATAATAAAGTTTTATTGGCCTGCTACCTGAATAGGACCCAGGGAGGAGTTGATTAAGAATTCTTGATAACTTATTTAATTTGACCAGTTCTTCACGCATTAGACATTGCTAATTGAAATACAAGCTGAAGATTTCTGTGATAAATATTTAATTCTGTAATTTTCTCATTGATCAATTTTTCTCAAGACTTCCTACAATCTCCAATTACAGGAGCTGCATGCGATTGTCAGTTACTTTGGCTCCCAAATCTGGCCAAAATTGATTTTTTTTTTCCTTTTCTTCATCTATGTTGACTAATTGATCTGCAACTCTGATAACAGAGTTGTATGTCATAAAAATCAAAATATGTAGTTATCTTCTACTCAGTTCTTTTATTAGGTGGCAATTAAATAACGAAATCCACAGGAGGAAATAAAAATATGACAATATTTGATGCATCTTTGGCCTCGGTAAGGAGGGCAGAATATTAGTTTCCTAACTGAAATGCTATGTGAATACCAAGAAAAGAAAGAAAAAAAAAAGATTCTGGTGTAAAAATCAATGAATGTAGAAATTGACAGACTATTTCTGGCGATGAAGAAAATTGGTTGGTAATCTCGTGTCTTGAGCAGGCTTCTTCATCTTCGTTGTAAAGTCCAAAACACGATGGTAGATATGCATGTAGAATAGCCTGAGTCTCCCCGTGGAGCTTAATGGTGTGAAAGATACAGAAAATACGCCTTAATTAATCCGATTTTTTTTTTAAGTGGATAAAAGAATATTCACAGTTCAGAGTGAGGAGTCTGGAAGGGAATCACTGGGGTAGTTTTGTTACTTGCCTCTAAGCTTATTGTTCGGACGACAATAGCGAACCCTTAAATGTATGATAATTTACTTTTTTGCGTATAGAAATGAGGTGTCGGAGAAGGGAAGCTCACGAGATTCCAGTTTTATTCATTGGTCAATTATCAAATGATGCGAGAGGGATCTGGTGAGATGAATAGTGGCCACAGGATAGGAAGGTCATCATTTATGCCTTCTTTAGGAAACAAAAAGTATTTCTGAGAGATTAAGCTAGTTAAAATCAACCATCTGTTCAATTTTCATGCTACAGATACATGTATGCATTTAAAGTAAGAATTATCTCACATAAAAGCCTTTATAGCATGGGAAATGTACTCCTTCGCCCACAATAACTTTACATATGAAAACGAAGCCTTTGTAAGAAATATGGTACACCGTACAGGTTTGCGGAGAGAAGTTCAGCTACAGAGATTTATGAATAACAACCACATTTGATTGATCACTCCGTTTGTGAGAAATTTTATTTGAACTACTGTGATGTATATGAAACTTATATGCATATCAATAGATGTGCATTTATGTTTCCACTTAACAATCATTAAACTTGTAAATAAGAAATTCAGCAAGGACATGCACAAAGAACAGAAATATCCGAGCAATCAGGAGAAAAACAACCNTAAGAAATTCAGCAAGGACATGCACAAAGAAACAGAAATATCCCAGCAATCAGGAGAAAAACAACAAAACAGTTAATGTCAAGAGAAACAGTTCTTACGTCTGAAGACTAATGCTTTTCATGTTCAAACATTTTGTTGTGTTGTGGTGGAGAGAACATTGGGATGTTCATAATGGTTAGAGCCTAATTTCTGTGTTCACAGTTCAGTGTGGGGCAGTTTGTTGGGGGACAATGCCTTTGTAGTAAATCTGCTGGAAACAGCTGCTGTATCAACAAAGCTCCAGAGCACAGCAGTCCTTTCAGATTGTGGCCGTTTATACCCATCTTCTGTGTTAAATGCTTTGTCTTCTGCTGTTTTGTAACGTCTGTAGTAGTCTTGTCTTCTACTTTGGGTGTAACGTCTGTTGTAGCTAACTGATCTTGTACAAACAGTAGAGGCTGAAGTTTTATCAGAAGCAAACCAGAGCAAAAAGAGAAAGGTAAACATTTTACACGTTTCAGAGACTTCAGAGCAAATTTGGGAGGGTACCAGTTGACAAGGTGACTAATGTTTTTTTGTTTTTTGTTTGTTGTTGATGTAAGCTTTTTGTATGTTCAAACAGGTATATGTATAATTTGACCTTGCACCATTGTAGAAAGTACAAGGTGCATGCTATGATATACAGCATGAGAAAATTGTCACTTTGCTGACTGGTAGAATAATATATAGTGTGCTTGAGAAGGAGAAGAGGTGTTGGAGAGGACCCTATGTTTAGTCACTGGTAGAACCATGTGATCAGTAGCGATGTAAAGTTGCCATAGTAAACCACAGAGCCTGGCACCAAGTTCTGAGAGCCCATTGTCAGGTTTAAAGTCTGTCGTCACTAACCATGTTTGATCTTGTACGAGAGAGCGTCAACATTGGCTATTGGGAAGTTTTCATAAATTATTATGTGGCTAGCAAACAAACACTGGGGCATATTTACTCTCTGTCAAAGAGAAATTTTTTGAATCAATATCACCTATAGAACTAATCAGCACTGTATGTCCCAATTATTTGCATTTGTACAACTCATAACTTGGACCCATAGTTTGTTTTTGTTGCCCGAACCTTTCATCCTCAGTTTGAATAATTCCTCTAGTTAGAAATGTTCAAATATCTATCCATAAACTGTTGTTTAATTGGTAAATACTTTTTTCGTTGGTAAACAAAACACGTTTATAACTGTATTAGAAAGCTGTGGTTTGGACAGACTGGACCTCGTACAAAAGGAGGAGGGAAAATAGACAAGGGAGATAAGTCTAATCTGTTCACCAAGGGGATTTTTTCAATTTGATGTAAAGGCAGAAATTGATTGTTAAATGTGCAAACTGTTTGCTTTCTGACAAAGTGGGTAATTCGTGATGAGACTACATTGATATTTGACTCTTGAATTAACATATTACACATCTATATATGTGGGGTTTTGTGTGAACAAAGTTGTTTGCACTGTGAATATGTCATTTTAAGACATGCATAACAAGGCCAAAGTTTATTCTTTGAATGTCATTTCAGCACACCCCCAAATCAGTTTAAACATCTCATTACAAGTGAAAATAGCTCTTCACAGATAGAGGGTTTAAAGGAAGGGATAATTTACATATATAGATCTCTGCATGTATGCGTTGAGCTTGTACACAGAACTGGGGCTGCTAATTTAGCAGAACTATTTCACAGTGGTAAAATTTTCAGTATAATTACAGCATTCTTGTAGGACAGACAATGCTTAGTGACACAGTGTTCCTCTCACCCAATTGTTCTCATGTTTGAACAAGTAACTATAGGTCCCCTTGTGGAGAATACTGTATCAGACCAAAAGGAGCTCTCTCTCTAGTTTGGTTGGTTTTCGGTGTTCACTTGGAATGCAGCGGCTAACTGTTGGTCAACTAACTGGGGCTGGACAGGTAAGCTATCTCCTCAGGGGTGGTCAGAACAAATGAGTTCACACTTTCGTAGTCCCCCTAGGGCACCAGTTTATCACCAGAAAGAATTAATTGCTGTTCTGGTGATGTGTATTCCTGGATTGTTCTAAATGTGTACTAGCTTTTACTTCTCTATAAAAACCTGGAAGTGTCTTGTACTTGCATTTAGCTTTAAACGGTTAGGCATGTTCCATATATCATTCTTTCAGATCTTTTTTTTTCAACTAATACTATGTTCAGTTTAGAGGAGGGCCATGAAGTGCATTGAGAAGGAGTAAATTCAATTAGAGTTAAAATGTTTCTCTTTAGATTATGGCAGATGTAATAATTGAGCAAGTTTCTTGCAAATGTTTGGGTGAGGAGAAGGTTCAGCTATTGACTGGTATTTACCGAGAAAACCGTGAAAATAAAAAACAGCAAATATAAAATCTCAGTGAAAAGTATGACTGGTACACAGAGTGGGAGAATATCCTTCATCAAATATTACTGCAGCAACAGAGGGAAGATTCGGGTAGATCAAGGAGATACAGTTTCAGATAAAGAAGACAAACTCTATTGCACCCAAGGGGAACTACATTGTTGAACAGCATGCAACTTACCAATTCTGGAAAACCATTTTCTGTAGTTTTTGTGTATCTTTCCAGTGTGTCTTGTCCTTAGTACATTTAACCTGTGAAAAATGATGGTGCGATGGCTTCCTGGCAGGAGAGCTTTGGCTTACTTGTTTATAAGGTCAAAGAGGTTATTCAAAACATGGGGGAAGTTGGATTCATGTGTTTATAGGGTAGTGCCAAGCTTTTGGTACTAGGGTTTATGTTAGGTAGATTACTGGAAGATTAGCGTTCAGATGGGGCAGACATTTTGTAGACAGCTGCGAGACATCCTCTTGTTTGGAAGACTTGCGAAGTCTATGGGATAAAGCTGGATTTATGTTTTGTAGAAATTTTGGTTTGACATGGAACATTGCGAGTCGGTTGATTGTGTGGCCAGGGTTTTGCTCAAGTAGATCATGGATTATAGTGAATTAAACAAGGGTAAAGGAGACTTTTCTTTGATATGATGTAACAAAAAATTGATAGAACTGGATTAAGGCGAGAGACGGAGAAGAAAATACGGAGGTGGACTGTGAATTCTCACGTGTGTCATTCTTGGTCTATTTTATCCAGAGGAGACCCTAGCATTTTGGTGGGGGAGCCCTGCTGAGTAATTATGTGACTGTCATTGGCTCGCTGGATGGTCCACGCATTCTTCTGGTTATCTGTCCAGTCAAACAATGAATAGAACCTCAGTATCAAACTGCCTAGTGTGCCCCTTTTGAAAAACAGAATCTGTCTAACAGGACACAGTCATTCATATTTCAAGAAGAAAATGATAGAAAAGACAGTTCCTAATCTTCCCAATTGTAAACACAGACTTAAAGGCAACATATGACATTTTATGCAGATCATAAAATAGAAGCATCCAAATATTTGACATAAAAAGAGTTGTTATTAAAAATCTCCAACAATTGAACATTCTAACATTATTTGGTGAGAAAGGCAAATAGGATTACATTTGTACATTAATATATATTTATGTATTGAATTGCTGTTTAAATAAAATTGCTTTATGACTCAAATGATCATTTTAACTCGAGGCTTGGGTTTGAATTGATGCATTTTTGTGCATAGTGTATGAAATAAAAATTGAATCTTTGACATTTTAATCATCTGACATTTAAAAGAAATTAATTACATCCTGTATTTTTGGATTGGGTTTTAAATATGTGAATGTTTAAAAAGAAGTGATAAAAAGAAGGTTAGTCTGCTAAAGAGATTGATTAAGTTCATCTGAAAGAAAGTCAGATAATGTCTGCAATAGATGTGTTCGCGTAGGCAAAATTAATGTTTACATCTCCCGTACAAATTTTAAAGCCACCAAATTTTTTTCTCTGTTAGAAACCACCGTTCTAAATCTCTACACTAGTGAAAGCAATAACATCATACTAGATAAACTTCACGAGTTATTAAGACTAAATTATAAAGGAAATTGATTGTTAGTGTTGATGATAAGTAGACATAATACAAAAATTGGTGTCATTTTAAAATTCCGCGAGTAATAAAAGGTTTTTTTTATGTTTACGATTCACAAAGGTTTTTCTTTTAAATTGGATAACATGGGCCTTGCTCCATGACTTTTACCATGTGAACAGTATATACACTTCTGATTAAGCACAATTTTGATATAGACTTGTTTGTTTCCATGCCACATTAAACAGAAATGGGGAGTGAAAAATGAATGATTGTATTAAAATCTAATAATAAATCTAAAGCTTTAGATGCCAGTATTGACTAGTTGTAATAAGCTGATGTAATGCCAGTGAAAATGAAATAAAGGGCACATTGTGATCAATCAGATGAGACTGAGGAGCAAGGAATCTAAGGTGCATTCATTGCCATAAATTTTATTCCCTAGACATGTAATATATGAAGAATGCAAGACATGTAATCGATGCCACAAAACTAAGCCTTATTCATCACCTGGGGAAAAAGTGTACATGTATTGTTGTTTTAATTTGTATGCCAATATTTGTGAATATGTGAAACTTCATAAACTATTGATCTATCAGACAGTAGTAGGATATTTAACAATTGCTAATGACAGTTATGGTTTATGTTGTGTACATGATGAATGGAGGTATAGAAATAATTTACTGGTTTTCTAAATTGGTGAGAGAAAGAAAGAGAGAAAAAAGCAGTTGAGATTTGGAGAGGGTATAAAAGACCGTATGGAGGCTGGATGACTGGGTCCATTAAGGGAGCTCCATTAACCTTGCTCAGCCTAGCAGACAATTCCCATTCCATCTCCTGCCAAGTCCTAAGCAGTTAGCTCATGTCTCCCAGGAGAGTCTTTCTGTAGTCAAGGTGTCAAACATCATCTGCAAAAAAATGTTAATGACGCTCTGTGACATGAAATGGTCATATTTTGTCTACTTCAATTTGCAGAGTGTTCATTTAAGGCTGATAATCTATAAGCACACCAGATACCAGAAAAACAAAATTCTATCTTTCCCAGAGGTCCATGCTATGATCATTTTTCATCCCACTGAAAGCAATTTAAATGAAGATTTAGGTCAGAGGGGTGAATTGACTCATTTTGTCCAGAAGTAAGATAGGGACTGTTCTTCATCTGGAATTCTTGGCCTTTCTGGGTATACTAGTGCGTAGCAGTTTTATTTGTCCACCTCTAGTTATTGATTGTTGTGAGTCGATTATCAGAACACTGCCATATCAGATTTTACATGCATTAGAAATAGAATATTTCTAGTTTCAAATGGTTAAAGTCCAAAACAAGACCCGCTTTTCGCAGAATTTGCTCGTAAAAAATAGTTCTGTCAACAAAATCATTAAGACGTAGAAAATAACGTTGCAATTTATTACGAATTTCAACGGTTATGTAAAAACAAGAGTACAGGAAGAGATGAATGGAAATTAGATTGTCTGAACTAATGATCATTCAAATGTCTGATAAAAATTTGTATTGATTTTTCTGCGCCTAATTGAATTGTGTCACTGATGATGTAACGGGGGTTTTTGTAGATGGTGACCAGGACAAAGAAGATCTTTGTGGGAGGACTGTCAGCAGCCACAACAGTGGAAGATGTTAAAAACTACTTCTCACAGTATGGGAAGGTAAAGTCTTGTAAACCTATATATAGATATGTATNTACTTCTCACAGTATGGGAAGGTAAAGTCTTATAAACCTATATATATATATATATGTGTACGAGAGAGAGAGTGGGCAGCTGATACAGTGAAACGTAATTATAACGCATTCACTCACAATGAATTGTTGATTACACGTATAAGAAAATTATTTTTTTATTCGCTATGGTTTCTGTAAAAATGGTTATTTACGCTGGGGGTTAAGTGCGCATTTTTCCATGCCCAACATTACGCATGGGGGGAAAATGCGCAGTAAGTGAATAAAATATATATCATATGATACCATATATGATATGTATATGCGTGATAGAAATTTACGCGCGCATTATGTGACTGCGTAATTAGTGANNNNCTGCGTAATTAGTGTAAATTTCCCCCATGCGCAGATAACCACTTTTACCGTAACAGGAACTGGAAAAAACAAATGATTGGATATAGCAATCCACATCTTGTATAAAACAGTCACCATTTATTTACTGTATGTTTGTATTAAATTTTCTGATGCTTTGTGCAATTGTACCACTATTGGAGGTTCTGACTAGTCCTTACAATGTACAGTGAAAGCTCAGCAGAAGGCAAAGATATTTTGAATGCACTTCTGGCACCAAAAGTTTCATCATTAAGGAGATCAGAATATAATGACCATATAATGAGAATGGCTGTGTAAAAAAAGAGGCTATTTTAAGCCCCAGTTTACTTCAATATTTCGTAAAAATGAGTGATTCACTTTTTGAAAGGTGAAAAAAAAGATGAACCTGTACTTTATGTTTTACAATGACAGATCATGTGACTTGTCTCCTTTAGTCTGTCAAAATTTACATGAAAATGGATTGAAAGTTGGACCTTAAAATAAAAAAAAAATATGAANTTTACATGAAAATGGATTGAAAGTTGGACCTAGAATCAAAAAAATATGGGGGGAAAAAAGGCAATAAAGTGTCTCAGCAGGATTTTTAGATAAGGTTCAGATTTACATGAAAAATAAAATGAAAACCATGTCATTGCTCTGTAAGCATGCCCCCTGAACATCATCAATAAAACCTCAACTAACCATGGGGGGAAAATGTTAGGGACTTGCTTTTACATGGAGAGAGTGATAAAATCAAAATGTTATAATCAGGTACGACCCTGTGGCCTCGTTTTCAAGATAAGAATGTACATGTGAAAATCGAGAGAAGTAAACTGTGACTCATCCTAATAATAGGGCCTATTGCTAATAACACACTGAGCGAAATAATAGGAATAGCATGTAGGATGTGTGGGAACTTTACATCCGTATGTAGCAGTCGTGGTGATATATAAGCTCTGGTGCCCTCGTGAGGGATACGATGTATATAGTTTTCTTCTAGAATATCTTCTAATGACGTGGGTTATTCAAGGCTATCAGTGTGGACCCTGCTCTTTTATATTTTTGGGGGGGAAGTCTTAAAAAGCCTTTAATCTGCACAAAAGCTAGATTGGTTGGAGAAAAGACTGTGGTGATAAGGGAGAATTTCTGAGGATTGTTGTGACATTTCCACAACCTTTCTCCCACTTTCAATTGCTCTATAAATGTAGGTTCAAACTTGTCAGGACTTGATGTGTATAGATCACACAGAGAAAAAGGAAATCAAGACATTGTGATTAGAATAATCTAAGTGTTGCCTGGCATTCTGTATTTTCCAAGAGAGTGCCCTTGGAGGGGGTCTAAATATACCTACAGGACTTTGGGACCAATATGTCATCCCTTTTAGACTTCCTACAAGTTATATATATATGTACATGGATCAATCAAGAATGACAAACGTGTGTACATGTTTATCTTTACACTCGTTCGGACCAAGGTCAGCTGTGAGATAACTGTATTACAGATATTTAGACGTATGTCCATTACTGTACTACACTAGGATGACCCTCTTGATATGCAGGTGTGCAATGTCAGAAAGATGATTATCATTGATGTCAATTAATGTAACCTTGTCCACTTACACGAAGAAAATAATTGCGCATGTAACATGCCGTAATGGATGGGTTAAATTCAAGGATCACTGGTCACCGGCCATAATTTTGATGTATCGAGGGTCTGATTTATCTCGTCCAATGTTCACTGATGTGTGACCCGGTATCTGACATTAGATGCAGTATTGTAAGCGGTGGACATAACTCCCCGACTTGTGGTCTCTATCGTATCTTGTAAATAAATTTCTGTGCTTAGCCCGGACACACTGGTCACTGAATGATAAACATCACCTGGTCCTTGTTTTGATGAGAATGATAGAAACATTGTGCTTGATTGCTCATACCAGAAACATAAACATCGATGTAAACACGCTAATTTTCATCAAATTTTATTTTTTCACTTACCTGTGACTAATGAATAATAATAATGCCTCCGTATTGCCTTTCTACAAGATTAATGCTGACTTATTTCAACCTTGAAAGAAAAAATTGAAAGAAGTTGCCCCGAGGTTAATAAAAGTCAGAATTAGAATTAACAAAGATTATATCAAAGTGCGAGGTTTTAAAGTATGTCTGGCAGTGACCCATTGTACATCATTAAAAATTTAGATTACACATGAATGAATTTCACTAGTAGCCTATATATAGAACACACCACTGGCATTTTTCGGTAGAAGTCTGGTATATGTATTATATACATCCTGAAAAGCCTCTATCTAATTTATGTGGGAATAAGATCAGGAAATTGAATAATCATCTATTGAGGAATATCAGGACCAAGCCTTTTTTATGTTCTGTCAAATTGCTTTCTCCAGCCTCAATTATCATAGATCTTGTTCCACAAAAGAATTTTAAATGCCAGTAAACAAGATTAGGAAATGTTTAATTTAGGTTAAAAACTAGCAGGATAACTGCTGCACATGAAAAAGTTTGTAAATCATCCAGGTTGGGTCGATTTTACATGTGAAGTGTACTTTTTAAATGTCTGAATCACTATTAAAAGGTTTGGGGGTGGTTGCATAATTTGATTATTTGTCTGTGACGGGTGGGAAAAAGAAGTAAAATCAAAAATATGCTCGTTCCATATCAGCACTTGCAGAGAAGTTTGCGTTCAGGGCTGAGACAAAAAATACGTAATATTATCGCTGAGTCACAAGTGATAGGATAAGTCTCGAGATACTTTAAACATTTTAAATACATAGAAATTAAGAGTTGAATTTTCAGATTTACTACACAGTCGGGCATTTGATATATAGAACCCTGTCTTATTTTGTTGAAATTAAAACAAGAATGAAGTAATTAGTGGTGATAAATGCTTTTAAAAGCCTGTATTTTCTGTTTGAACCATCAGTATCTTCAAATTTTATGATCGTATTTCACTGTAATTAGCAATGATATACACTGGCCAACAACCAGAATGTTAACGGTCTTGTCGAGAACGTGACTTTCCTTATTACATGTGAATACGTATCAGCGTAGGTGTAGNCTCTGATCATATTTCACTGTAATTAGCAGTGATATACACTGGGCAACAACCAGAATGTTAACGGTCTTGTCCAGAACGTGACTTTCTTTAGTACATGTGAATACGTATCAGCGTAGGTGTAGGACGTTCAGCGTAGGCTATACAATGTGATTCCTGCAATGGACAGCTGGCTCTCACTGATTTTAACATTTTAGGATTTTTGCTTTGTACCGGTAATNTGTCATCTATACGATGTTATTCCTGCAATGGACAGCCTGCTTTCACTGATTTTAGCATTTTAGGATTTTTGCTTTGTACCGGTAATAAATCCAAATTGGTGAACTCACAATGTTGACTGTCCTCTAGGGTCAGTTAGGTGTTGTGAAGCAAATTCATACATTTATATTTATCAGGAAAATTAATTAACTTTACACACTTTATGCCATGTAGTAAAAACACTTAACCCCTTTGTTTTTAAACACAGTAATAATGCATCCAAATTTCAAATTCGTAGACCGTATATCAATATGCACTTGTGTGTTGTCTTGGGACATAATTGCACTAGCCAAAACATGTCTTGAACCATGCAAAGTGATCGCTGCACTCATCTGCTGTGCTGCAGCTTTTAACCAATGCCAAACGATCAAAACTTTAATTAGTAGTCCCTGGCATTTCCATCACGTTTTAAAAATCTTGATTTGCCACTGCTAAATACAAAGAAGAAGAGCTTTCTGTACCCAACACTGTAGCCGATTGAAGTATTGGAATTCACTAAATAAGAGATCTTGTAAAATATTGGCCTTTGTGGTTAAAATGCAGGCAGAGTGTAGCATGAAATCAACAATGTGCTTTTGAGCTGATAATATCTTAATTGCTATTCAGCTGATAGAATCTGCAATCAGGTTTGAATGAATATTCTTATCACCCCTTTGTTTGCAAGGAAAACATGCAATATCCATAGAGTTCTGGGGGAGGAAAAAATCGAGACATTTACTCAAGAGTCTAGTATTTGTGGATTGAAGAAAAAAAAAGTAGGTGAATTTGACACCTATTGATTAGGGAGTTGTAGGAGCAGCGATAAGCATTGAAGCCTGAATAATCAGCAACATAGGAGGGACCTGGAGTGACCTTTTGAACTTGAGAAACAGAGTATCCACAGTTCAGTCTAAAAATACAGCATTCAGAAGAAATTGAAAGGAGATTTTTTCAAATCTGAAGCTGTAGATCAAGGTCATGTAGTGTCTGTATCTCTGTAAAGGACATCACACTCGCCTGCTGGAATGTAGACGGATATAATGCCAACATGGTTTTATTGATAGGGGTATCTCTCCTGCAAGACCGCTAATGGCAGCCTTGCTCATGTTGCATCATGGCACTGATAAGCCCCATCTCATCATGTCAGTTTGCTGGTAGATGGAATAAACACCTTGCTGTATTGGTGGAGAATTCTTCCATTACCATGTAAAAAAGCATTTTATTTTGGGCATCAATGACATCCTTGTACTGATACACCACAAATTAACATTCTCTTTGATACTGGCATTAAAACTTAATGTCACTAATATATTATATTCCTATTACATTCTAAAATCAATAGGCAATATTGCATAAAGCATTTGAAAATCGAGACTAGCAGTACATTGTTAGAAATAAACAGGAGAACCACTGAACAAAATCACCAACCGTGACATATTCCAAAGCCAATATGTGTGGAAGAGAAAGGGTGGAGTCTCAATCAATCATTGGTGTATTGAATTTCTGTGAGCATTGCTGTAAAGGTAAATGCGGGGAATACGTGTACATAAATAATATGCAAAGAAACCAATTAGTGCAAGAATATACACAGATACATTTATTATGTAGAATGCGTGCGGAGATCCCATTTATAAAGTCCACCAACATACAGTGTTGTAATAACTCTGCAGATATTAATTGGACATCAACCACGTCATTAAGTCCGTAAATTTTGTTTTTGCAATACCACGAAAAAAGGGTATGGAGTTGATTTGAACAATACTGATTTCCTGATACAAAAGCCTTGAAAATCTTCATACATAATTAAATGGCAGCGCGTGGCCTTGGACTTACGCGCACAACCACCTGATATTTTGACCTGACTTTTTTTGTGCCGGGCCTTAAGGTTACTCATGCATGACCATATTTTGACAATAGAGGTACTAAAGCAACAAGCGCGATAAACATTAATGGTTGTTTTGCCTATTGTAATACCGACCATTCGTCAGATGCACCTGAAGACTTTGTATACTGGGAAGGAAAAGCTTTGATTTCGTAATATTTTATTGAACTGCGATTTAATTCAGGCCGATTTTAAAGGGTTCATTGTCTTATAGTGTTCGAAATGAATTCAAAATTGTGTACAGATTGTAGTTTGATGGCGTTTATCTTATAGAACCTTTCTGATTAAAATCCACTCCGAAGAAAAAATAAATACATCTGGACAGTAAGGCTGTGAATAATGTATATTTGTGATACATTTTATGATTGGCGACTTGGAAATCTCTGCAGAAAACCAAACATCTAAACGGCTTGTCACTACAAAGAAAATGCCTCTTGTTATATATTAATTTAAGAGACAGGCACCAAAGTAACTTGTCATTTTATGCCAGTTAAAGTATTAAAATTTAATGACACACACTGAAAATGAGATGGAAATTAACGTGATATTAATAATGGGCTAGATAATTAACTTTTCTCATGTTAGGAAGCAACTGGCATACAGGCAACAAGACAGGATGTAGGGTCCCACAGGAGATTTGGCTGAGTATTTGCTGATCAAGTGCATATTCTCAGCTTTTAAAACCGGGGTAAAATAATTGCTTGATGTTAATTTATCCAAATGCAAACTGCAAGAAAAATTGCCTTCTCAACCCAACAGAGAATTTCTTGTAATCTAGGAACTTGAGCCAGAGTCATTATGGCTTGTAGTTGAAGTGTTGCAATTCATGTCTATATTCAAAAACTGAAATTTATTAGATGATATTTTGGTAGATCATGATTATAATGTCCATGGACTGTCTCCATTGGTTGTACACGAGTTACTTGTTGTGTACTGTTGTATTCCGTCTGTAGATATGTCACGATTCCTGTTTACTGGATTTGTACACTGGGTGGTGGGGTACCATTAATGTCACGTCTGCTACCAAGAAGACTGCTAATGTCACTGCTTCTCTAGAAAGTAGAGAGAGACAGCCAAATCTTGTTGCATCCTAGAAACAGGGATTAGTCTGACACTGTTTTACATACAGCTACATTCCTACTGTGTTAAAATGCGTACTAGAAGTGTCAGTACCAACACATTCTACGCTTGCAGAGGCAAGCACCTGCAGGAGTAGAAGGAAGTGAAAGTAGATTTGAAAGTCTTTTGAATTTCCTCCAATGCTTGTTACAAATTGCAGTGGTCAGCAGTTGACAAGAAATGTATTGATTAAACTTGTCCAATAACTCTACCATAGCTTTACAAACCGGCAGGAACAGACCCTTAATTTGTACCAAGAAACAAACAATTTCCTTATCAGGACTGTCATTCAATAAAAGCATTGCCCGTGATGAGAACTTGCTGGAATTGATTTTACTTATCTCACTGTCTTATACGAACACCATCTACCATGTCCAAGATAGGATAGTCCTGTTTTTTCCTGTCTTTAGGGAAATGTTGGCTGCATGCTTAATTAATGGCAGCGTTCTCTAGAATGTCTGTAAATTGCTGGAAACTCGGCAATGTTGGTAAATATCTGGAAACTCTAAAATGTTGGTAAATTGCTGGGAACTCTAAAATGTTAGTTTTCCGGAAACTCTTAAATGTTGGTAAATTTCTGGAAACGTTGGTTAGAAGTTTGATGCCACATAATGGGAAAAAAAAATGTCCTTTATGGTTAAATGATCAAAATATTTCCCCCCAACTATCCAATAAAACCAGACACAAGTGAATGAAAATGTGGAACACACATAAGAAATTTATGAAATAGATAAGTATGGCTGTAAGATGTACAATGGTGTTGCTGTAACAGAATATAGTGGTTGTAATATATAGATATTAATTGTAACGAAGGGGCCTCACCTTCAGCTGTTCGTTATTGACTTCTTGCTTCTCGGTTTCTGCGGTGTATTGGTCATCAATATTTAATAGAAATTAAAGAACATTTGCTAATTTCCACATATCCCTGTTACTTGATGTGCCATTTGGCATGCATATTTAAAGAAAATAAGAGCATCGCTTTATATCTGGGGGCAAATGTAACAGGCCTTATGTAATTAATGACAATTTGTTTCTTCATATCTTGGAAGCCAAGGAAGAAGAAGAAGAAGGGGTAACAAAATATAGAACAGATATTTCTGTGGATAGAATGATGCTTGCATTTATCCCCATGTGTACGGAGTGTTAACACAATTTACAAATAAATATTGGCTTTTATGACAATTTTCATGTCCCTCTGTAATTATTAATGACTTTCATAGAAAGTAGTTAGGGAGGGGATAAAGTTGAATAAATAAGTGTTTTGAATATAATAGGATATTGACGAGTGTGGAAGCCACTGAGACTAAGGTCTAACTAACGTACACATTTTCCCGGTAATAAGACTACAGATCCATCTTTAAAAGGAGGCTCAGGGTTGTCACTTTTGCCTTGTTTCCCCGGCCAGTATATCAGGATTTGCCGACATGTAAACTTTTCATTTTCTAATTAATTTTGTATCATGAAAAGATTTTCTGACATTAAGTAAAATTGATTGGTCCAAATAGTTGGCAAATTAAGCAGAGGATATGGGGATTTTTGTTGTATGGATGGGAAACTTGTGTGACAAATAAAGGGTTATAGATAGAAGAGGCAACAATAGCACTAATAACGTGTTCCACCATTTCGTCAAAATCTTGAGAAATCCTAGACATGTCTAAGATGTGTTAGAATGTACACTAACTCAGTGAATTTTTATTAAAGAATCAGCCTTAATGATGTTCTTTTATCAAAATGATGGATAATGAGACAAGATGCACGATTATGATACCAGGGTTGTAGTAGCTGATTATGTAAGACAAAAAAAGTCATGATTGTCTATGAAGCATGCTATTCTAAGGGCTAAGTATTTATGAATATAATGACCCAATAAATGTAGGAAGTTCGTCCAGGAATGCTGTTGATAGTTTGAAGCTAATCACAGCTAAATCTGATTACCTCTCACCTTGGCTTTGTTCACTGTCAGAAGCCATTAGAGCAGTCATCAGCTCAGCAGCAGACTCCAGCAGGAGATGCTACATGCTCTTACCACTACAGGCTGCTAGTGGGATGACCACAGGGATAGGGGGATGACCAGACAGGATTTGACCACAGGGAGATTGTCGTGACTTTGTAGTGTTAGTGTGAACAGCCATTGAATTGTAATTAAGCAGACAATCAGCTTCTGTTTAAAAAAAAAAAAATTGCAACTTGATAAACTGCCTAATTGAAATAATTTTTGAAAAAGTTGATTATGTGAGGGGAGATATTATTGACGTGATGTTGCAAAATTATACTAGGACATTCGTGTGAGCGAGAGACAGAGCACTGGTGATTTATTAATTGATTCAGTAGGCAGAAAAACTACCTAGTTGCTCTGTGAAGTATTTTGTGTTGTTTCCATTCAAATAAATCTTCTTTTAATGTGAGGTTTAATGCGTAGATCTGTGTGATTAATACCAAAATCTATAAAATCTTGGTTGCCCTTGGCAACATTGATAGGGATGTACATATCGAAGGAGAAGTCATGATCGTTGTGTTAGGGGGGATCAAATCTAATGTTTGAGCACTGCGGCAGATTTTGATTCAGCATTTTCTTGATATGTTTTGAATAATAGAAAGTAAGTGCATGATAGAATATATACTTTACTGCTTTTTGATGAAATATGTTTAGGAATTTATTGTAATTGGAAAAATCCTTAGTCAAAAATGCTACATAACAAGCAGAAGGGAATATATTTTTAGAAACAACAGTAGGCATCAACAACATTATAGATATTACGAAAACTGATGATCATAACTCCAAATTAATGTGAAGAATGACGTATGTATGATATATCAATCATATCCGGGGATTGACTCATTAGTAGACTTCACAGACTGGGCTGTCCCAATCAGAAAACCACACACATTTACCAGTTCCTCGAACACTGCGCGGCTTCTTTTGTGAAGGTATACGATAGTATCAAGAAAATCTCCCCTTCCCCAAACACAAGGTGAAGCTATGAACGTAAGGTCTGTGACAGATCACAGCAATAACACTGAACCGTCAAATTAACGTTGAAGTTGAAAAAGTAAAGTGCCATGACTCACAACAGTTACAGAATGTCTCCCCGATTATTTACAGAATTTAATAATTGACAAGTGAATTCCATTGAAATGCATAGGTGTCGGAGGCCTCCTAGAGGGGTGAACTTGAAGAAAATTGCATGGTTTTTTTCTGAATGTAGTAATCAAGGACATTTGAAAGCATCCTAATTTGAAGGAAATAGTTTTCAAATTGTGTTTTTGTGAAATCCTTACAAGAAGGTTGAGAGTTCAGCTGGCCTTATTCTAGACATATGCAATCATATTAGGGCTTGAATGATGAGTAGATTGAATGGAAGGGTGGTTGAACCTGCATTGAGAACCGAGATTATGTCCAAATGGATGATGATTTTGTGGGGGATGACACTGATGCTGCTTCAGCAAGGGATCTTTGATTGATATGGACAGCGGTCCTTTTACAAAGAGGCTTTTTTCTATCATCATCGACAACTACAGTGAAGAAATTGCATTGTGACTGAGATGCAATTAGTGAATGCATGCATTCACTTGGAATGGCTGGCAGCCAAACTCCTCAACAAAATTTCTTGTCCATCAGAACCTTTATTATTGGAAATGTGCCTGGTAAAATTTGCTTTAAATCTGTCCTTTCCAATGCGCTGAATCAAACCTTTGGCAGATGTAGAAAGTCCTGTTTGGGCTACAATGGAAGAGATTAATGTGCTGTACAAATATTTGTCAACCCAACACTTCAGTTTAAATCTAATCACCAGACACGTGCAGAGTCTGTTTGACGTGCATTCAAGTTTTAATAAGTCTCGACTTTTTAAGTCAATACTCAACAGAATTCCCTGCAGATGAAATTAAATTTATAATTTCATGATATGCAAGCTAAATCAATTTTTATAGTCAGAGGGTCGAGACCTCTCTCTGTCTCTCTCTCCTTCCCTCCCTCCCTTGCCTCCCCACCCACACCCCACATGTATAAAAATGTTAAAGAAGTAGATTTATCTCCCCCTTTTTTAAAAAGACATACAAATTCTTTAAATGNGTAGTCAGTGGGTCGAGACCTCTTTCTGTCTTTCTCTCCCTCCCTCCCTCGCCTCCCCACCCACCCCCCACATGTACAAAAATGTTAAAGAAGTAGATTCATCTCCCCCTTTTTAAAAAGACATACAAATTCTTTAAATGATGGTGTCTTGTGGGTCACAAGATTTGAACATGTGTTTGCTGAAATTTGAGTGGTCTGCTTGGGATGGACTGGTTGAACTTTGGGAGGATCACCAACATTGTGCTCGGTTTTTGTAAGGGCCTCGAACGGTCACAGATGGCTGATACCTCTCAAAGGGAAATGTGGTTGAATTGGTTTACAACATAGTCTGATCAATTTAAAGATGAAATCTTAATGTGTTATGTAATGTTCCGAACCATAGGAATAGACTATTAAATCAGGTGTTTTAAATTTTGTATGTTAAAAGATATGTTGGTTCAAGGTCTCCGTATCGTTGGAACATTAAATATTAATGTACATCCATATTGTTCATTCACGTATACATAAAAGAGAAATATATATATATATATAGAGAGAGAGAGAGAGAGAGAGAGAGAGAGAGAGAGAGAGAGAGAGAGAGAGAGATAACCATGTGGAAGAATGTTTAAATAGGGGGCCCAAATTAATGTATGATAGCAATTTCTCTATTGAATGGACAAAGAAAAGTTGTGCACATTAATATGGCTATGTTTAACATTTCTTTTGTCTTTCCGTCATGATGCATTTTTTTGTGACACGAAAACAATACAGGCATTAGCGGCTATTTACTAGCGGAAGTACAGATACCATCCAAACAAATTGTCCCATACAAATGCTATTGTTTTGTGTCGTTTTGTCGCACAAACCGAGCTTAAAGACCTTAACCACTCTCTTTTATTGCAAAATTCAGTGCACAGTCACTAAGAAGAACAAGCCATCATTGGGAGATATATACGTTTGTTCCTCAAAAAGACTTCTATTTTGAACTTTTCAGCCACAGCACGGCTATCCCTACCTTTTCTGAGTTCTTTTTTCTTCCAAGCGTCTAAAGTTGCAATCAAAATCATTGCTATCATTTATTGCTTTTTCTAGTTGTCGTGATGGGCACATAAAATCAAGGACCTGCCTACTATAAATAAAGAGAAATTATGTAACATTATTCTGTGCCTTTGTATTTAATTGCAGGTTAATTGTAGGGGCATAAATTGTTCTTTTCTTTGCAAAGAAATATTTTTTTATCATCTCAAAAATGAGCAGATACAAAAAAATGTCTGAGAGTATTTATCTGGAGAAAGCAGAAGGCTAGATACTGCTGATTTTTTTTATTCCTGTCTTGAAAGACTGGATGTGGATTGGATTGGATTTCTTCTGATGAGACAGGACTAGTAGCCTCTTCTGCCCCTGCAACTGGAAATGATGTGATTAGAAATGTCCGTATTGATTTGCAGTAAGCAACATTGATGCCCAGATATATTTGAATTGGTATATACCACAATCACAAAAGACACACTTGGTGCGTTAATTTTATTTGGTAGATGATCGATACCAATAAAGGACGGTTGCATTCATTTCCTACTTCTATGGTATCAGTCGGAAAGTGCATGCTGGCAACTCTCTCTCTAACTGGTGGCCCTGCTATGCTGTGTAGTTTTAATTTTCATATTCTTCATTATTCTCCTGATTTAAGTTTTTATACATCCATATGGACTTGTTTTCCTTGCTGATAAGCACTAGTCGATTTCAAGACTTCCTCAAATCTCCAAATACGTATTCTTTTCTCTGTCAAGTTTTGAGGAGATATTCTGGGTTTTTGAAATGATTGAGACCTGAAAATGTTTTTAAAATGACGTCTATGGTATAAAAAACTCTTGATTTGATGTTTTAATTAGCTTTAATTGATTGGTATTAACATAAAGATGATATCTTTTAAAGCTTGTGTAATGTTAGATGTTATTGGATCTTGTTAAAGGGACAAAATTTAAATTTCCATTGAAGTTGATACAGAAAAAATTAAAACAATTTTCTTGATTTCCCCATGTACTTTCATTAAAAAAAATTGTTTTCTGTCATTCTTAAACTTTTCTTAAGGTCTTCTTTTTCATTAAAAGCCATTTTAGCATTGTGGCAGGGAAGACAATATTGTTATACTGATGTGATTTAGAATTTATAACTATTGCTTTTTGTGAGTTGTGATTTAATCAAAGGTCACCATGGTTACTTATGTATTTTATTATATCTCTTTGTAGATTGAAGATGCCATGCTTATGTTTGATAAGACAACAAATCGCCACAGAGGTAATAGAAGCAGTCATGTGTGTTGGTGGTTCATGTACATCCTACTTAATCTGCATTTGATAATGAAACATTGTTTCAAAGTCTGGAGAAAAAAAAAGAAAAAAAGAAAAAAAAGAGAGACAAACCTCATGCATGGTTACTATGGTAACAACTCCCACACAAATTGGTAAAACATTATTTACAGCTATTTTGTCAAACTATGAATAAAACTTCAAAAACAGCCGATATGAAATATTTCTTCTGTCTTTGTAACAGACAAGGTTTTTGCTAATCAGATACTGAAACCTCATTCATTTTTGTCTTTTTGAATGATAAGACCAAGCAGATTAAAAAATAGAAAACCAGAGCTTATCTTTAGAGTTTGCTGAACTGTTCTTATTTCTGAATCGTCTTGAATAACACACTTAAGAAACCATAAATATATTCTTTTATCATTCTGCTGCATGCTCTCAGAATCTGCAGAGTTGTGTGTAGCCATGATGCCCATCAGCTTTGATGATGTCCAATTGCAAGTTTTAATGCTTATGCCAGAGAGCTCCCAAGGACAAGTTACATGTAATAACAACATGAAAACTGCAAAGAAATGACTTAGTATGTAAAACAGAAGTAACTACAGCACTGCACACATTGCGGAGAAAACGCTCGTTGATACAGTAGACGTAGACAATCTGTAACAAGCAACGACCACCTTGTTTATTTACTTTGGCTGTGTTCTTGTGGAACTGGTCATGCCAATGTCTTGTAATTGTGCTGTTTTTGGTACCCCCTATAATTAATGACATTAAAATCGACACCATCAATAAACCATTTTGTACAAGTAGCCGCTTTTGCACCAAGACAAAATTAGACTTTAGTTGCAACTCTCGCATCTAACATGAATTCATTATTTTTAATCAAGCTGGCATTCTTGGAGTGTGTGTAATTGCCGTGCTGGAGAAAGTTATTTCTCTGGTGCCAAAACACTTAACTCAGTCAGACCGCAAAAGAACATTTACATTTCTCTCTTTTTTTTTTCAACAACAATTCTTCACATTCTATACTCCCTACACAGGCTTAGGTAGTCTTTAATGTGTGAAGAAGGGATTTCTACCAGATTTTTAGAATATTATGTGTGCATGTTTAGATTCCGTAGTTATCATAGTACAACATTTCATACTCTCAGTACATGGGTATGCTTTTTAGTTTGGGTATGCCTTTTTAGTTTCAATTCTTTTGGTAGAATTTAGTAATACTGTATATATATATATGCTTATGGTTTGGCCTGTAGAATTTCTTTTAGATTAGAATATATAGATATCATACACCGCCCTTGTTCTGTGGTAGCATTGGTACATTTACTATGCTTGGACAGGCAGTTTTTATATTTAGCCTTTTAGTTAGCATACTTACAGTGGTTAGTGTAGAGGACAATTAGGAAGTATACACGTAATATTTGTGGTTGTCAAGTTTCAGTAGGGAGATGCTAGAACTCTCATTGGTTTCAGGAGATAAAAAAAAAGAAGAAAGTGATTTATTCTAGGAGTTAATGGACATATTACAAAATTGAAATTGTGTTTGTGGTGGTCATACTTTGTGATATATTGGATTATATGGAAGTGTCCTACCTACGAGTAGATATGGAGGGGGACAGCCGATGGGGATGAGTAAGAGGTTAAAAGCCCCAAATCAGGTGGGTTAGTAGAGGTAGTCTCGTAGTGTAGCTGTTATACAGAGAAATTGAGGGTACAAATTATAAAGAAACAAATCGGATGAAAGGTGTGCTGAAGCTATCGTTTGAAGTGATAGAGTTTGGGGAATTTAAGGAATGCCAAAACAAAATTTCTTGTAATGATGTGCAAAGGATAAAAGACATTGACTGTGAAGACTGGGTTGGAAGCACTGAATCTCCAGATTGTAAACACATCATTATAGTTCAAGCAAGAAGAAGTTGCTGAGTTCAAACTTTGTAAATAGCTCAAAGAGCACAAGGAGTCGTGGCACAAAGAGTCATTTTTCTGACATCATGCAAGTTCAAAAATTGTAAAACCAGGTGCTTGGCATTCACAGATATCTGTAGTGTTCTGCAGATTCAGAGTTGCCTGTTTATTTTTGCACCACTTGCTGTTAAAGTTGTTGTCATTGTTCAGCAGCTGATGCCTGTCTGTCTCTGCCATAGAACTCAGTTAAACAGCTGATCTTGCCATGGCAAATCATCTACAATTTTATGAAGTTATTTTCAGATGGTTTTACATTTTTTTTTATGTCTAGCTACAAACAAAGATGAAATGTAACTGTTTATAACTGGAAATTGTTTATGGAGGTAAATAATCTGTATTTCTATGTCAGGTAATTAAAATAATGGGTGTAAAAGGGCCCTCCGTGTTCTATAAATAGGAGAATGATTGCCAATGAGGTGTATTTTTCCCAGTCAGTAACTAGGTGAAAAATGACTGGCGGTATGTGAAAATTGTACAATTCTCACTAGGTCCTGCAGCTTCAGTAGGCACTTCTTAACAATCTGGTGATAATGGGACTAGTTTTTCTAGCAGTTTACACCTAGGCAAGCAGACACAAAGCATGTGTTGGGAAGGATTGGTGGNGATAGTTTTTCCAGCAGTTTACACCTAGGCAAGCACACAAAGCATGTGTTGGGAAGGATTGGTGGAATTGCAGTTATATACAGTTTACATAAAACAGCATTGAATACCCTCTAAATATACCTTCCATCCTGGAGTTCTGATTGAAGATTAATGACCTGTGATTTAAGCAAACACATTCGTGGCTCTAATGACAAACATTATAGAAATAAGCTACCCCTTTTCTCAGCGGTAAAGTTTCTGGAAAAGGTGATTCAAGTATCGAAGTTAATATATTTAAGTAAACACTAGATGATTGAAAAACCCTCTGAAGACCTTTTAGACCTTGGTTCTGATATTGAATAGACATATTTTTGATTTGTATTTAAGGGGGGTAAGGGAGCTTAATTTGAAAAGATCTGCCCCCTCATTAGAGTATAATATGCTGTGTTGACTTAAATTTTAACTGTGCCTGTAATTATATTTTCTGCTCAGGAGGCAGAGAAACATGTACGGGTTTGAACCGTGATAAGATGGAGGGGGGAAAAGGGTTAGATTCTGTCTGCTAAGAGAAGCATTTACTTGTCTGTTATACCAGCACTCGGTTGCTCAACCCTGCATTTGGAAGATTAAAGTTGTCTATTCAATAAGCCTCTTGAGAGAGTTAGTGGGGAGGATTTTCATGTTCCTGTCACTAAATCAAATTTTCTTACTGGCATTCCTTAAAATGGACGATTGCTAGGATAGAATGTTCTCTTGATTTGCGCAAATATCCATGTGTTGTATTAAAAAAAGAAAGAAAAAACCTTGCCGAGTTTAAAATTGTACATGATATGTCAATAACTTTGATTACATTGCATTGTTTCTAGTTAATGGTAAATTTTTTTTCAAATGTTCGTTAAATCCCAGGTGTTTTCATGAAGCAAAAGGTGCATGGGGTCTCTTTTCTTTTATTAATCAAAAAATGCATTCTTGTGTGTATAATTCAAACTGGTCATTGATTGGCATCCAATCAGGGCCTTCATTAGGTAGCAACTCATCACCATGGGAGAAAGTCATTGATATTCATCTACGCTGGGCTGGCAGTCACTAGTCTATATGTAAACACTCGCAAATCAGGATATGAAAATTCATGACTCTCTCCCCCTTTTGTGATCAATTGACAGAGTTAGATTGGAATTGGTCATTCTTATGTGATAGGGGCTTAGATGAAGGTCATTACTACGGGCAACCAGTAATCATTTTTTCAGGTCATTAAGTTTTTTTATTGGATATATCCTCGTATGACATGAATCTTAATGCCCCATCATCATTAGTTCTCACTCGTTTTAGTGCTCAAACACACAGTGTCAACACTCGCCACTGATAAGATATTTTACAGTTCACTTCATTGGTTCGTCTAAGTCTGAGTATCTGAGGAAAAATACATAACTGTGCCAACATCCTTAATTTATGACTTCTGCAGAAGTGTATTAATTTGCTAGAAACTGCAAATTGTCTGAAGAAAGCACATGGAAGCAAAGCTCTTCACAACAAGAGAGGTTGAGGGGCTTCATTATGGGGACCAGTTTATTCCTATCATGTGCAAAACTCTAAAGTAGAAGTTAATTTACACCCTATTATTCTGGAAATGTAAGAAATTGGGTGTGATTGCTTTTGGCAATGAACCATACCATTCATTTTGTCGACTCTAGCAGTCCTTGCTGAAGATAAATTTCAGTGTATAGAGCTGGTTTATCATGGCCGCCTCTGGGAGTCTTGGGAATATCCTTCAATAATTACCATGATAACTAGTCCTGCTGTGAAAGAAAAACAGTTATGCAATGTAATTAAATTACACCAAATAACAAGAGTCTGCATAGTGCCCATATAGTTCAGAAAAACAATCACTGTTTAGATGTACAGCACTGCCTATAATAGACACTTATCACTGAGATTATGCACTCTAATTAATAACTTGGAAAAGTGTGTCAAGTGCAATTTATTAACGGTTTTTCTTTATTATGGAAATTGAGTCAGATTTTAACGCAAATTCTGCTTTCCCACTTGGTCTTGATAGTTCATAATTTTCATATCCAGAGTGATTTGGTTCCAAAACACAATGAATGTGTATGAGAAGTCATTGCTTGAAAGTGTGCTCTGCATTGTGGATTGCTGACAGATTGGGCCAATTAGGAGAATAAAATGGCATACAGGGTTTTATATTTTCATGTAATTAGGAAATACTATACATGTATATTTTTAGTCCTGTACATACCATGTATCCAGTTCATAGATCAATGTCAGATTAGGGTTAGAAAGTGGTGGAGACTATAATGTGTTGTGTATCTATTCCTAAATATTTGAAAGGTAATTAAATGAGGAATCAAAAAGCGGAGCTTAGATTTTCATGGGAAACAGCAAGAATTGCTTAGGTGTGGTTGTTTATTTCTTAGATGCGAATCAGAAAGTTACTGCCAGTGGGTTTATGCGAATATTTAGGGGGCTCTATATTTAGGGGGCTCGATCGTAAAGTAAGTTTGTAAGACTGTAGATTAGATAAATGCAGCATATTTCACTTTTGATGTTGGGACGTTCTGTTACTTCTATCATGTTTAATTTGCATATTGATGAGTAATACTGACCTCTGGGTTGGCCTTCGTATTAAAAGTAAGGGGGGAAAAATCTATCCGAGATTGATTGCAGAAAATACACGAGCCCGACTGAATGCTCTCATGTTTGCGTAGCATGTTTTCAGTAATCAGAATCGGCTTTAAATCTAATGAAATTAATTATCAGTGGATGCTGAAATAAAAGCAAATTTACTTTGGTTGTATATCGCAGCAATGTAATTTCTGGTGGAACATGAAATTGCTTTCAGATTTCAAGATGAAGAAAAGTGATATTTAGGGAAAATTTGTAATATGTTTGCTTTAGATGAATAGTCAAGATGGGGTCAACTCTCCGTGAACTTGCATCGACTCTTTTTGCATCAGCTCTATTCAACTGGTCTATAATTTCATTTTCAAATGTGAAGTACGTAGTGTGATGTTGCGAGTTCAATAACATGGATGAAGAGGCTTTATAATGCATTCACACAGGGTAGGAGGAAATGATGAAAAAAGATTTAATGGCAATTAGAAGGTGCACAGAACCATGCTGATAAAAGCCAGTCAGTTCTTCACTTCTGCACAGTCTAGAGCCCAGTGGAAAACTTTGCATAAGGCCATCTGGGCAGTGGAATTTTATAGGTCTCTTGTAAAAGAACTTGAACAATAGCTTAATAGTTCCAGAGTACAACCAGGCATGTTGTCCCTTAAAAAAATTGTATTTTAAAATTTTAGCATTTCATATCTACCACACTTTTCTATCGATGATGATTCTGCAATTTAGGTTGCTGCCTTGCTTGCATGACATATCAACATTTTTCAGTGTTTGCATGTCATTCAATAAATCAAATGTTTCAAGTGTTTAATGCATATGTAAATTTTAAGGTACTTTTACCCCATTTATGTTGATATATTAAAAGTTCTATCACTGAATGTTCTCGGAGGATTAAAATATATCTCTTGAAAGAAATTTTTATTGCAACTTTTGTGTGAGATTGCCTAGCAACCATGAAAATGAAAGAAGGATTTTGAAAATTTAATTCTTGTATGAATTCAATTGCTCTTGAGATAGTTGTGACTTCCATCCAGTTTTTACCCCCAATACATTGCTTTTAAAGAGCTTTTGTCACAGATACAGCTCAGAAAGTCCAAAACAAACATGCACCAAAATCCTGTACGTGTTTCACTGCTCTTAAAGCACAGTTTGTTCCAAAGATTAAAATTCCTTTGAAATTTTGGTTAAAGACATGCAGCACAGTTTCTTTTTCAGTTGTAATATTGATTCAAAGTAAAAACTGTTCTATGGTAGATATGAAAATAGAAACAGGATGTCTGATTTGCTTTTATTTGTTACAAAACATATATCTTTAAAACCAAAGTCCATGAAGTTTAGAGGAGCAGGATAATAACAACTGATTTTGCCATGGAAGGCAAACCGACTTTTTATCTTTTGGCAGGGAACTGTGTGGTCATGTGATATATAGGTCAGACTAATTTGTTGACTGTCCCCCTTTTCTCTGTAAAGACCTTTATATAGTAACCACTTTGTCTTTGGTTACTGGGTCCAGAAATGTTAGGGAACACAAAAGCTGGATGTTAAGCTGTGTTTGCTTTATGATAGATCTTAGTAATACCCAGTACTAACATGGTGATCCGTCATGTTCTTGACAATATCTAGTACCTCTCGTCCATTTCTGTTTGTCCACAGATTATAGCATGAGGAATCATGTTATTATTTTTCATCCAAGATTTTAATGGATTTTCTATTTTGAGCGTTATTCAATATCAGATTCTGATTTTCCAAATTCTAACTCAAGTTAGGAAACATTCCTTTTTTTGATAGTGTTTAGTTAACGCAACTTGCCATAATTAGTCAAATATGCATATTATATACTTGTAATATGTATGGGTTGTAACCATACGCTTTGGGGGATTTTATTTTAATGTGCATGCACCCACCCACCGATCACTCTTCAATATTTATGCATTACAATCAGAATAGGAAATAGCAGTATGAAAAAGTCGGGTCAGGGTTGTTGCTAGGAGGCATGACAAAATAACAAGATGAGGATAACTATGAAGCAGACATCTTCAATAGCCCCCAGGACATTGCTAGGCAACAAGAACATGCGATAATGACATTTCATGATGTGCTACCACAAATCATGACCACGGTGATTGTCTACGAGGATTTGGTAATAGCAGAATCACAAATGAATTTGAAAGGAAAATGTCAACTTCAATTATATAATATCGGCTTACAAGACAGAATTTATGGTTGTCACACGAGGAAAATTCTTCTATTTAATGTTCAACAAAAAACATGGAAATTAGATTTCCATTGGCAGATGAACCAATTTTGCCATAATAGCCTTTCATCTTTCTGCTGTGTATAAATTTCTGGACGTCATCATTTTCGATTGTTTTAAACAGTATTTCAATATATTTGCCATAAAAGAATGAGCTGTGTATCATGCCTCAGAAGACTTTTAAGTTGATGAAGCACATTTGTAAATAATGAGGAACACATTGTAAATAATAGAAAAGCTGATTTTTTCCAATGTGTTGTCATGAAGAGTTTTAGAAAGGCAGAAGAGCTGATTTATACACAACTGAAGACTCACGTTTCCTGTTTAGAAAAAGATGCACATGTTCTGAAGTATGTTTATATCTTTAAGAATTTATAAAATGGAGCCCCATGGAGTATTGAGGATGCACTTGTTAATTAATGGCAGACTTGCATTCCTTTGTGTTTTCTGGGTGAGCTTGCCACTCTTAAAGGATGATGAGGGGATTAAGATTTCATTATCAAAACAGTTAGACTCTGGTGTGATTTTCAGGACCTGTGTATTATTGATTTAATAGCATTGGAATCTTCACATTGCATCAAATAAATAGGCAAAAAATGAGTATTGATGGTGTATGCCTCCAGCTATGTAATGGGAAACCAACAAGACTCTCATGCAATTAACTAAAAAAATTGATTTCAAAAACACATTTTAATCAGGTGTTGCTTGTATTAATTAGTAAACAATCTTTTTAAATTGATTCTGAGTTATTAAGGAACGGTTACCATAGAATTATGTTTGCGAAAAGAGTCTGGAGGTAAGCCGCAAGACTTAGATCCAATTTTGTACTGTGTTGTTGATTTGGAAGGGTGATTGACTACTGACGTATTCCTGCTAAGTTGCCATGCTTAATCATGCTGTCGTTGATATTTTTGAGATGGGGGAGCCATGTTTGCAGGCGCCTGTAACACCGGCCCCTTACTGGGATCCATTATAGCCCTAAGTAAAATAGGTAATCTTGGGATAGACTGGAGATGATATACAAGATGAGAAGCAAAGTAATGTGCACTCCAGTTGGCTACTGGCAGAGATATCTATGGATTAAGTTCTGATAAGCAGATGATAAGGCACAGTGTTGGATGTGTCAGAATGATAGAAACAGGTGCTTTTATGATGATATCAGGAACTGCATGCAAAACTCTCCTCATTTAAGGGCCTGAAAGTGATGCCTTTGTAGATATAGATTTCCAATGACCCTTCTTATACATCATTGTCATTATCATCACTGAAGAGGCATTAGAAAGTTTTTTATAGGACATTGAAGAGGTGTATAGTCCCAGGAAAGAAGGGGGAGAGAAAAAATACAACTATTTATAGAAAAATTACTCAACTCGTAAACCCTGATTGAGGAAAAACGTTGTAGTTTGTGGCAACTATCAATTTACCATTAGCTTCATAATTAAAGTATCTGATGCAAAGGTTACGTACAAAGACATAACTCTGTCTGTTTGATAAGTGAAATCAATGAAAACTTTATTTCACGTATATATCTGGCATGTTTGCACAAGTCTTAAGTCCACACTTCTTAAACTTGATAAATGCTTTAACTAAAACAACATGAGCAGGGTTACAAGGTTAAAGGAAAGAGAAAGCCGGATCCACCGTCTGGATTCCCTGGTTGTTCAGAACCACGGTCCTCAACTTACAAAGATTATAAAGCTGCAGATCACATCACCAAAAACAAAGTCATGATTTCTCATTTTGTCACATTTATCTGTGAACACGCTCAAGATTTCGTTCTCTTCACTTTGTACTCAAGTGTGTTTGTAGTCCTCGGTAGACCATTACTTATTTCAAGAATTTTACTTTATTACATAAGACATATTAAGGCTGTCAGGTAAAGCTAAGGTATAAAATACTCCTTATCATCTCGTTCAGGATAGAATTCTCCGAAACTCATCCCTTTTCACATTAGTAAGGGGTGTTTGATGCGGTTCTTGCACCAAGCATCTAATACGGTTTCTGTTGCTGTTGCAGAGGTGTTTACTTAAAGAAGTTTCCCATAGTTCACTAAACCAGATGCTTTTGCCATTTCCTAGCTGTAAAATTAGAAAGATTATAGGGAATCTCAGAGATTTGCATGGGCAAAGTTTACAATAGTTGGAAAATTTGAAACCCTCTCCCTCATTAGAGAAATACTCTGTATATGTTGGTCTGAGTGTGAACAGACACACTTGGGTGATATACAGTGCACAGTGAAAGAAATTGACGTACTTTTTGCTGGATGGGATCCAACTAATCTACTAATATTTATACACCCATCGAATAAATATAACTCTCCTTAAAGCTCATCACATTTCCAAATTTTGTATTCAATTATTGAGCTTTCATCTGCAAAATAGCTGTAAATGATGTTCCGTTGAAGATGAAAATTCCAAGGGTGTGTGTTTTACTTTTTGTTTCAATTTTCAGTGAGCTTATCAGCAGTGACTTGTGGTTAATGGTTTCTGAATTTCGTATAAACATGTGACTTGTATATTTCAGGAATGAACTGGTGCAGGCCTTGAAGTCTGGATCTGTTGCCATGATGGTATATAACATGACTTAGTAGATAGCCAATCAAATTTAGCCTCACAAAACTTAGACCAAAACATCTAGAAAAATAAAAAGCCAGCTAGCTTTCAATATTGTAGATTGTACTCAGTGGTAGTGTATCATAATCAAGGAATTTTTTTGTCTGGTAATTTTTGGTGGAAGTTCTTACACTGCATCCCAAAACAGACCAAATCTCCTTGCCCTCTTTAACACGGCCTTTTTTACAAGAACAAATTCTTACCCCCACCACTCCTTTTTTTTTTAACAGAAATAAAAAAAATCTGTGTATTAAAAGCTTCTTTTAATTTTTTTTTAAATTTTTGACTTGGTAGGCTTTTATTGTCGGTAGACTGAGTAGGAACATCTGAATTTTTCCAGTAGCCGTATTTGCTTTTTCAATTCAGTGTTCTAGTGCATGACTGTTTCTAGTGTTGTACTATGTTTCTTCATGGAATGTCAAAGAGCACAGGACGTCACTGCTGTAGAGTGTACTCTTCACATTAACAGATCTGTGTATTCTAATAACAGGAAAAGTCTGTAGAAACAACATCTTATTCTATATTTCTACAAGTGATCCATTTTCTTGTAAATATAAAAAAAAAATTGAAATTTTTTATAAATTGTGTGTTCAAAGATGATGAATATTGATTAAGCTCATGAAAAAGTTTGATTGTTTGATGAGTGTAGGGTATAAAGATTTCTCACATTTCATGCCATGAAACTGTAGTCTTAGTGGGTAATTAGTGGGCACTTTCTAAAGCCTTCTGTAAAACCAGAGATTTAGGTGATCCTATAATCACTCTTAGTTTACAGAGGGGATGGCATCTTTTAATTGCTCGTAAAGTCCTAGTTTATCGCATTGACCCGAACCACTCCAAACTAGGCAAGTTTTTTATTTCCCACCCATGTAATGAGTTATCCATGTATTTTTTTTTCTCATTTATTTAATATTTTTGTCAGTTTATTTCTGTATACTTGAATTAACTGCAATGAGGGCTGACTCTAGAAATGATTCATAGAGTATAACACCTTGAAAACAGACAAACAAACCTTAGGAAGATCACTAGGACCAGGGTGGAAAAGATGTTTAAATAGCATTGTTGAGGTAAACTAGCCAAATATTGACTCAGTCGATCTGTTAAACATCTAACAGGTTCTCACCCTATGTTAATGATTGTATGTATACACCAAAACTCCGTGTTTTGTTCAAACATGGCAATTTCAATTTTTGGGCTACAAAGCTTCACGTTTGAACTGCAGAACAATTGGAAAATACTCAAGCAAATTTGGCAGCTTGTTAGCAGCATGATGGCTTTGGAAAACAAGGTCTATTCCCAGGCCTCAAGTGATGACATTGTTCAAGAATTGTTGTAAAGTCACAAAAATTCACCATTATTTGCTAACTTCTGATGAGAACATATTGATTGTAGCAAAAAATCCCATTGCAGGAAGGAGACCCAAGATCTGTGATATAGGTTTTAATGATTTTGTTATTTATGTATTTAAAATACCATGAATGCTTTTGGTCTATATTTGTTAAGAGGTTAAATTTTTGTAAGGAACAGAGAAATCTGTTGGCCTGTATGACATTCTAAAGTTAGGAAAAAAGTCTCTTGATATACCATCATTGGGCAACAGATTAACAAACAGACGAAGTGGCCAGTAGATAGACATAGGACTAGTGTTTAAAAAAACATGTTGGATATCCGTTGTTGAGGTGGCTTGTTTTGTTTTTTTGCAGGATTTGGATTCGTGACTTTTGAGAATGAGGATGTGGTGGACAAAGTGTGCGAAATTCATTTCCATGAGATCAACAAGAAAATGGTAAATAATTGATACGCGTTAGCTTTGCAAGTATCCTTGCACGATAGGGCAAAGATGATGAAGCGTATGAGACAATATGGGTTGAAAGAACACACGTAAGCAACATATTTACATGACATGTAGTTGTGTTGGACAAGACTCTGTACATTGCTTACATGGATTTACTTCTTTTACTATGGCCATGAGACGGTCAGTGCCCCAAGACACCTATAAATACCTTGCATACACACCATAAATTCAAACACAAACACACTGCACGGGTCATTTGAAAATAACAGAGAATACGTCCAACTTTCTAGTCTTTAATAGTGTTTTAAACAATTCCTTTAAATAGAAATTAATCATGGTATTCATACATGTTATTAAACAAAATCCTTCCAAATTTTTATTCACATTTAAATAAAGAGATGTCTGTTTGAAAGGGGTTTCTTCAGGATAAAACAAAAGTGATTTAGAATGAATAAAGAATTGATATAAGAATTCCAAAAAAATATTTAAAATCTGAAACATCTAGAAAGATCCTTACTGAAGAGAAATTTCAGATATTTCAAAATTGATATTTCAATATTAGATTTCAAAATAATACAACAGTGCAAAGTCCTCAGCCAGTAAAACTAAGAAGCTTTCACAACAGGTGCAGTTACATGATATTATGTAACAAGGGGAAAAGGGCTCTCATTTGAGAACTACACAGAAACCATGCAAAATTTAATTTCTTTCTTTCTGGCCATGATTTGCAGGTTGAGTGCAAGAAAGCACAGCCAAAGGAAGTAATGCTACCCACCACCCTGGCGCGGGGGCGTGGCACGCTGGCCAGGGGAGCATATGGTGAGTAGCAACAGTAGTTGTTTCACATGGATGTAGATTTTTGGGTTGACAGTAGTGATACATATATACATATTATACCTCTTTTTAAAATCAATTCATTGCACATGGTGACCTTTTGCCAAATGTTCCCATGGCCGTTCAGTCTTCTCTCTGCATGTTGTCAAAGTTAGATATTGAGTGGTAGAGTAAAAAGTGATAGTGTTTCTCTTGTGTAAAGGTTAAAATGAAGAACTTCAGTCATTTCATGGGGGAAATGAGTGAAGCGAATCTGCATGTTGATAATATCTATTTATGTGGTACTACAGCATATAATATTCAGTATTGTGGTAGAGACATGACCAAGCTTATCACACATCAGGCAAGAGGTCAAATGTGCAAGGGAAGTAACTGCATCAGAAGGGAGATAACTGGCAGAAGTAGACATTGCGCTGCCTCACCCTGCTTTGTCCGGTGTTACTGCACTTCTGTCTTAATGTATTTTCTAGATCAACAGATTTGTAGGTTTCGCTGTTGAATGTACTAGTTCATTGTTATTTATATATTTTTTTTTTCATTAATTAAAGCCTAAAATGGAATTTTTACACGGAAGTTGTGGTAGATTTTTGGTTTTATTATTTTTTAATATACACCAGTACATAACACTTTTGATTGCATATGCTCACAATGTAATAAATTCATGCACAGATGGCCGCTCTGTGACATATAACGCAGTAGTAGAGATGGAACTGCTCTTTATAGTGTGAGTGTATTTCAATCAAAGGTGTTCATCTAGTGCAATTCAGTTCAGCTTTAATTTCTTGAGTGGATGAGGAAGCAATTGGAAAAAGTTAATGGCTCTGTGAAATTTCCATCCTGTTTTAAGAAAAATGCAACAAAAGTAAGGTAGAAAATATTTTGTAGCTGTGATATTTGTGTTTTGTTTTGGACTGTTTACTTTATCAATGGTAGAATGTGTTACCTGAAGGTAGGCACCCAGCTTCCTCACCCAGTAAACTGGTTCTCAGTTGCACTAGTACAAAGTGTGTGAGCTTCTTGCTACCACTAAAACTTGATTTCCCTTTTTTCTAATCCTTTCTTAGTGACGGAGGATGGCGAAATCGTCTTGGGGGATATTCCACAAGAATTATTAATGCCGGAACTGTGTAAGTTGCTCAGTCTCTGCTATATTTCACTTGTACCAGAACTGCCCCACTTTTTTGTCTCTGGTCAGGAAGAGATATGAAAAGAACCGACAGAACTTCACAAACTAAGAAAGACAACTCTTGCAAAATGTACTAACACATGGCAAGTTAGGGCTGCCAAAAATCACATTCAAACATCTTGTTAACGACGTTTGATTTATCTCGGGATTCGTTACATTGGCAGCCCTGACCTGATTATTCAGCTGTGACTGTCTGTCATGCATGACATCAGCTAGATTTGTAGTAGGACATTCCCTAGAACTCTGTGTGTATTCCTCGACCTTTGTGCATGACTTGATAAAGTCTTTTATTTAGTTGTGTGGACTAATCAGCTTTATATTTTAGTTCTTTCATTTCAGGAAAACTTTTCTATTTATTATAAAAGTTTTATCTTTCATGATAAAGAATTCATCATGTATTTTATTTGAAGCAGATTTAACTGTGAAATGCATTGTTCATTGGTTTTTGAAAATGTTTGCCGCACATGTACTGGGATTTTATTTCTGGCTATGCTGACAGTATACATGTAACTCTCATATCAGTTATAGCTTCTATGAGATATTATTTCCAACAGAATACTGCAGATCATTAATGTATTTGAACCAAGTCAACAGCATGTTTTGTGTAGGAACACTAGATCCCCAGAACTGATGATAAGAAAAGGTTTAAAGAAAAAAAACCTAGAATTTTTCTAAAAATCAATACACATGTTTCCTACGGATGTCTCAGTTAGCATGGGAATAAGTGCATGATTTCAATCAATTGTGTATCTTCTACAATTCAAAAAAAAAGAGAGAGAGAGAGAGAAAAAAAACCCAATATTTTTGCAATGATACAAAAAGGCCAGCTCCTTACCCCCTAAAAAAAAATCCCAAAGATTTTAGAAAAATGTAACTATAAGAAGAGGGGAGGGGGAGACCCAGTAAGGTTGCAAATGCTTTGAGGTCGAGATGAGTGCATGTACCTTGGTTTTTCTGCCAAGATTCAGTCAGTAAGCCACAGAAGGAGTTATATTTTCTATATTGCATGCATTAATTTCCAATAAAATTCTGATTGGAAACTATCACGACTCAATTCCTCTTTTCTAAATTTCAATTGATCTCGCTTTTTCTCTCTTTTGTTATATATGAAAGCAAATGATAAAATTTGTACATCATGAAATGTAGGATTTTGCAGGTTTTGATGATACTGAGACTTGAGTCCTTGGTCTCTCTCTTTGCAGGCTATCTACAGACGGGACTGCCAAGCTACCCCTATGGCCGTGGATTTCCCGCGCTGGCCCCGGCAGGCTATTATTATCCAGGTATGGAAATTTTAGAACTAGGGCAGTGGTACCCCTTCTAAGCTATCCTCTCTGTCATCTTAACGTTTCAGCCCCCGGGGGAAAAAAACTCTGTATCACAAGTTGATATAAAGGAGGGAGAAAAACATCAACATATCAGCTGAGACCACAATGGATGAGAACAAAAAACTGTTGTGTCCTTGTTCTGTTATATGTATATTTGATGCTTGTTAATTTATTGTACTATATTTTTGAAACATTTTTGATGGGCTAATTTAATGGGCCAAAACATCTGCACTGCAGGAAGATAATACGTATGGATAATGTTGAGTGATAGGGCATGAATGATCTCCAGTGCCAAATATTCTAGTGGAGAGAAGGGGAGGAATGTAGTAAATTTTGTTTATCTTTGTCTTTCTGCATGTGACAGTCTTGTAAAAGTGGGCACAGTATTGCCCAAGATATTTTTTTGTGTGCCATGTAATTTTGGACTCTAGTGCTCTGGTTTTCTGTGATTATTTATACTTTTTTCTGTTTTTCATGTAGTACTGTATATCTATTATAAAGCTTTGTTTATTAGTGTTAATAGTGTGGAAACTGATGGCCCCACTGTTTTATCTTGTATGTTGTGAGTGGAGGTTTTATGGTCGACATAGAGGCAAGTTCCCTCAGTTGTCCTTCAGACAGATATTTTTGTATCAAGGTAAACTAAATCTTCCAACAGACGGACAAAAAAGTAATTTCTTAACGGGAGAAATGCAGCTGTGAGTAAACTGGTGTGGGAATTAGAAACAAGCAATATATAGTTACTGGAAAAGAATAAACGGTGAAGCTGGGTCGTTTCCATGGTTACTATTTGTAGTCAGTGTCAGAGTTGACCAGTGGAGTTCTGATGTGGATTTTTTTTTTGTATTCATGTGTGTACTAGGCATGTTGTCAATGACAGTCCATTTTCACATTCATTGATTTGGCACATTTGTTTTTACTATATACTTACATAATATAGAAACTTCATACATGTAGTTCAAGTATTAATGATGTCTAATGTATTTCTCATATATACAGCTATAATGCTTTTAAAACATCCTAAAATTGAAATCGAGGAAGTTTTGCTTTGTTTCTAATATGTAATACATTTGTTTAAAGTGAAATAAAATGTGTACATAAAACAGATTTCAGATTATGAGGTCAAAGTGATTTATCAAACCTGGCTACCTCAAATATAATGATATTTCACAGCTTGCCAAAATGAAGGAGATTTAATGTAACAGACATGTTACAAACTATGGTGCAATAAAAGATAAAGAACCCTTTTATAGGAAGTACTTTGTTTTCATTGTTATAACATTAGAGCCATGCATTAATCAAGTTTGCCATCAATAACAAAAATTGTATTCACAATTGTTTACTGTGAAAAGACATCATTTATAATGATATTTCTTAGTTTTTGGAAGAGAAACAAGAGTTGCAAATTTGTTTCGTTTTCATAAATGTACACTTGCTAAAAAGTATTTTAGTCAACAGAACATGCAACTTTAAAGCCTCTTTGTTATGTTTGGATATGTATTATATCCAAGTTATTTGCATCTATTAAAACAATCAGTTGACCATGTAAATCAGTCTGTCCATCCATACAGTAGTTATTAATATAGTGAGTGAAAATAGTTAAGAAAACACACTGTATATAGCTAACAAACCTTGCCTGCTAGACCAGCGAATCTGTAGTTAAACTTGGAAAGAAAATAATACATTGAAAATTAGATGGAGTATTTCATACTATGAATTGTCACAGAAGAAAAGTGTACATCTTTTTGGTACATATAAATTGTTTTTTGTTTTTCTTAGAATTTACATAGTGCACTATTTTGTTTTTGTAGAATTTTTGACAGTTTATGTTTAATGTTAATGCAGATTTAAAATTTAAAATAAAGAGGGAGAAGAAAATATTATCCAACAAGAACCTTTATAACTAATAGTGCTCACAGTGTTGAATTTATAATTTTACTTTAAAAAAATGGATTTTAGCAAAACAAGATACTGTAAAGCGCTTTAATTTGAAATAATTTTGCAATTTTTATTGTTTGGTATTTCACGATGGTTTAAATTCTGCAGATAAATCCCTTCAAGTAGATGAACTCGTACCGGTAGTCCAAATACATTGAAGTAATGAACAGCACTTAGTGATGGTTTTATTTTCGCGATCGTGGATACAATCGTGGATATAGCGAAAACAAAACCCACGCGAATATTTTCCCCTTTACAGTAGAATCCTGAGAGGATTTTTATCTTCTTCACAAAAACTGTCAACAGTATTAAAGCTTGGATTTAGTTCTCTTCTTCCTCTTGAATTAACCTGGAACTGTCTATGATTTATGATGACTATCTTTTCATCCTAATATGTAATGCTGGTTGCCTGTATTAGTGTGATCAGGAATTTGGTCTCTTTTTGGGAATAAAAGTTTTGTTAACAAATTTTTGTTTCCTTACTGATGCAAAGAAACAAAGAACGGAAAATGTGTTTGTATCTGTGTGGAGGTTTGGTGAATGTGTGTACTTTAGGGAGACAATGTGGGACTATAGAGTTGTGTGGACGTGATCGTTTTTTTGTGTAATTTGGCAGGATTGAATGGAATGACTTCGTCGTCTATGGCTGCACGATCAGCTTCGGCTGTTGTAGCTTGCGGTGCCGGGGTTGGTGGGGCAACACATGGTGTACTGGGCATTACAGGAAGTCCAAGTAAGCGCCACAGTAACCATAGAAACACCTGGAAAGGCAGTCTTAAAATACAATGCAACAGACTTCCTAATTAAATGTTTCTCCACCAAAATTTAGCATATAAATCTTTTTCTGCAGAGATATAATTTGTGTGGGTGCATTGTATACATATAGATTAGCTGGTTGGTTGGTCATTTTGTCCATTTTGACATGGACATTATGCTACCAATATAGATGGTTCCCAGAATTCCTCTCTGCACTCCATATCTCCACATATGACATCAAGCTGTCGTGAACTGGGTTTACAGACATTTACATTTGTGTTGTTGACTAATTGTTCTCTCCATTAGCTAGTTTATCATTTGATCATCATTGTAGCCATTGATTAACAAAGCAGTTATTTTCATTCCCAAAGCATAATGTTTTAGTTCATTTTTAATTGAGAAGTACAATTTATGATGATTAAGCCATGCATGGAAATTCTTTTTGTATGTGTGTGTGTATTTTATCATTGCTGTTGTGCGACAAATTTATTCATGCCTCTTTTGTAACGCAAGAAGTAGAATATTATTTTATTCATACAGAGAAAAAAGAAATGTTTTATTTTTCATTTTGAAATTGTTATTGAAAAAAATTATTTGAGGAATTGTCAAACTTTATTTTCATGATTTATATTTTATATATGGTAGTAATTCAAACATTGTACAAATAGTCTACTTCTGTTAAGTTAAATGTTAGTTATTAGTAGTATTTGATCTTGTATGAATTTTCAATGGTAGATTTTCATTTATAAATTCCATTTTGCCATTGAGAATGCGTGTTTTTGCTGAATATTGCCAACAATGGTTGTTCCGCTGATTTTGCATGTCTAAAAATAGAATCATCGCCACACTATTATTCAAGCTTTCGTAATATTTAGAAATAAGTAGATGTAGTGGTCCAGTGCTTATTGTAGTATTTTCTTTATTTTGCATGCAATATTTAAAAGAAAAAAAAAGCAGAAAAAAAGAAAGATTTCTTTGGCCTACATTTCCATGGCAATCAAAACTTAAAAGACTAAATATCAATTTCTCTCAAGTGTTTTATTTGACTTTTGTGTTCATATTAATTAACATGGAATTTTCTATCTAAAATACTGAAAACTTACACTGCTGTGTAACAGTAGCAATAGTTGATATCTACTATATCACGTAGAAATTGCATCTTCATTAAAAGTGTGTGCGTTGTTCTGTATTAGACATTGCAAAACCAGGGAAGCCATCCTATAGAGAGACTGTATTCATAGTGGATAGGAAATTTTGGAGCATATTGTCTATTTTTTTTTATGTACAAAACCTCAATGAAAAACAGAAATATGAAAATTGTGTTCTATGTACAATTAGAGAGTTATTCCCCTTTTTCAAATTTTGTAATTGTATTCCTCTTTCTGTTAAAAACAAGTCTCTTACCGTGTGTGTCGTCTTTTGTATAGGCTTCCCTGGTTATCCCGCTGGTTTAATACAAACCCCCACTGCTACCCCCGGTGAGCGACAGGTCTCTCCTGCCATATATGCAGATATTGGTGCTACTACTAGCCCCTTGGCCGCCAACGCCCTTCAAATACAGCGCAGTGAGCCCTCCCCACTGCCAGTCAGTAACTCACCCCTGGCAAGGGTGGGAGAGCAACTTCTCACAGCACAAAGAACAGGTATTACTTCATGCTCATATCCGTAAACAGATTGTCACTTGTGGCCAAGCAAAAGGATGATTATGACGCTATTGCAATGATCATAAAAGATCAGATTTGCAAGCAAATTAATGAGACTGCATAAAATGACATTGAAGTATATTGGGAAAACTCCAGATAGGGAAATATTTCTATCAGATTTAGTAATACAGACAGTAATTGGTACTATACTCTGAAAAAATTTCCTGNTCAATAGAGACAGTAAATTGGTACTATACTCTGAAAAAATTTCCTGCTCATCAACTTAATTGTTGCCTATTTTGAATTGAAGATAAAGTACTGGGGTACACACAAGATAGAAATTTAGTCGATTTACTGTCTGTTGAAAATTTATATGCAAAATAACTAACATCACTTGTTGAAATTGCTAACTGCACTGTAACATTTTAGAGAGAACAGGCACCGATTGATAAATGTGATTTGGAGTAGTACTAGTGGAATCGATCAGTGCATGCTCTACCTAGTAATGGTGTGATGTAGGATGGTTGTGTTTGGGAAAATAAATGTAAACAAATCCAATGTACAAAGACATGCATGCCAGCGTTCCTAAAAGTCAGAAATTAAAACCTCTTGGAAAAGAACTTTTTTATGCAGATTACTGTTCCGACATTGAAAGGACCATTAGTTGTGTACAATGCAGTGATGATACTTGTAAATTTACCATTTGGGGCCTGGCATAAAACTGTTAAAGAGCACTCNAATACTTGTAAATTTACCATTTGGGCCTGGCATAAAACTGTTAAAGAGCACTCTGGTTAAGTAGTCTATCTACAGCATGACTTTATTGTGCATGTGATGAGAACAATTAAAGTTAACATCAACATTTTTAGATGTTTGTTTTATAAAACTAAAGAATCGTTTCATCTGTTGTTCACCATGTCTTGTATGTGGGGGGACCCTCTGTCACGTTAACATTACTGGAGAAATATGCATGCATGCTATAGACTAGAATAAACTGCGAGTAATTAAAACGTACTGCACTGCTAAAAGTTTTCTGTTAGATGTTAAAAGTTTGCTGCAGTTTGGGTATTTTGTATTTCTGCATCTGTTGGTGACACCAGAACAATGTTAACAAGAGTGCGGATGGTTTTGGTGTGGGGTATTTCTAATGACGAGGCTGTGTATGCTAGCATGTGTCTGTCCAGTGAGAGCATGTCTTGTTTGACCTTTCAGCTATGATCAATAGTCTCGGCCATCAGGGTTTCCCCACCGCTACCTCGCCCAGCACCCGCTCCGTGCCCCTGACAACCAGCCCAGGACCCGTGGATACCTTCATTGCCCAGGACGGGCTGGGATATATCCAGGCCACTAGCCCACAGCCCACTGGCTTTGCTCTTAATACTGCAGTAAGTAGACCTTTTTGTTGAGAGCGTGGTTCCCTTTGTAATATTTAGTAGTGTAGATATAGCGGACCAGTGAAGACTTTCTGAAATATGTTTTATAGGAGATTTAGAATACCTTAAAGGGGTACATGCTGTGGAAATGCAGAAAAGTTTTGGAAATGGATTGATCTACTGTAAAAGTGGTTATTTATGTTGGGGGTTATAAGTATGTGTTTTGGCATTTGGAAAGAAAAATGAACAAAATAGATGAATTTAAAAAACAACAACAAATAAACACAATCATTTCAGAAGTCTTGCTGGGTGTAGAAAGTATCTGGACGTGTTGTTGGTGTGCACTTGTTATAAAAGGAAAGTGGTCAGATAAAGCATGTACTTTATAATGAAATATAACCGTTTCCCTTCAGGATACAGTTACCAGTGAAATTTTCCCCCTTAATATTTAGCTAGACATTAGTATATGCCCTTGTTACAGTAGATAAAAAGTAGAAGTTAGTCTGTTGTTAATCACGTAGCTTTAGTCACAATTTAAAAAAAAAAAATTTTGACTTCAATTTTATAAAGAGCAAATCTCGCAAAGCGACAGGTTCTAAATTGATTTTGGCACTTGACAAGAATGACCGTATCACTGAATGGGCACTCCTCTTTTGTTTAGTATGGTTTACATGACGGCCTAGGATACATTGATGCCTCTAGTTCAAATAGATACATTCACGATGTGTTAAGTAAGGTATGTCGGTAGTCTAGCTGCCTCTTTGTTTCTGCTTTATCGTCCATTTCGTCACCAGCTTTTCCCTTCCACATTTCATCTGTTTTCATAGAGAGAATGCATGGCACATCAGTATAGCTTCTTGAGTAAAATTGAAAATGGCCATTAACAGTGGCGGATCCAGGAATTTCGGGGGGGGGGGTAGAAGGCAAGGGATCTCGTAGAAGCTGAGAAATTCTTACAAACAAGAGGGGTTTTGGTGTTTATTTTTATATAATGAACATATTAGTTCCTACATACATGAATTTTACTATTATTTAAAAAAAAATTCAAAGGGGGGGGGGAGCTCTCCTGCGCTGGATCTGCCTTTGATTAAGTTTCATGGAAGCACAAATGGAAATCTATCATGCTATATAATCTCTTCTTTTTCTTGCTACTGTCTAACAAGTATTGTGATTGGTTGCCATGGCATGTTGCCCATAATTGGTTTCTAGTCTTAATTTCTGTTGACAAATGAACTTTCACAGCATGCTGTTTGTAGCTGGTAGAGGACAGAAATACAGGGATTTTTTTTTTTTTAGTTTTTACTGCATTAATTTTCCAGTTCTAAAGGACTCCATTAAGTTGTTAAAGACTTTAAAGATCAGTTTTTTTTTAATTATTGTGATTCTTTGATAAACACATGAAGACTTTTTCATTGTAGAATTCTTTTTCTGAAACTATTTAATTAAAATGTTTTTGTAAGACACACATGACCAATGAGAATTTTCAGAAGAAAAGTAAATGTGTTATGGAAAGGTATTGACTCATATTTCTCTTTATCTTTTAGGCGCAACTGATACCACAAGGTTTTCAGAATGGCTACCACTAGATACCGCAGACAAGAAAATATGCAAAGTCATCTGCACACATCGGACGCATACTGACAGCGGCAAATGTAATCTCATTGCTGATCAGTAAAATGTAATTTTGAAGGGAATTGGCGTGAAAGGATTTCTGAATCTGTACGATTTTTAAACTATAACTTGAAGGAATGGCACATGTATATGTGATCAGTCTTTTTTTCTTCTTCTCATTTTGATCAATTTATTGGCTTTTATCAACTTTTATGTTAATAATGTATATATAGATATATATATATATACTGATGTAAAAATGTTTATTATTTTTGTTTTATTATTAACTTTTCTCATTTTAAATGTTCATTTATCTCATGTGTGATTCATGTGAAGGTCAGGTGAAATTGTGAAATAATATTTGAAGCATTTATTCGACAGTAGTATTTTATTGCTAGAATTAAATGTTTTTGTATGGACTATTTTCATCTCGTAGGGTCACATTTGACCAATGAAAATAAGAACATTTCATTTCATTAACATTGATTAAGTTTACTTATGAGTTGTGTACCGAGACTTAAATTTTGTTTGAAGAAACCGAATGTACGAATTTAGATCGTAGTTAGCATGTTTACTTTTAAGTTTTGACAAACTCTATAGCAATAATTAAAAAAAAATATCACAATTGAAATATTTTTTAGAATTTATGTTTTCCTTAAGTATTTTACATTCATGTTATTTAAAGAGTTATGACTGCAAATACCTGGCCAAAGATACGAATGGTTATGATGCGCTCGGCCCATGTGATATTAGTGTTAATTATCCAAAGCAAATAACTATCAGCAATAAGGACGATGTTAATTTAGGTGATTCGTACTGTTATATGCCACAGCATGTGATATTGCAGCAGATCTGACCGTAGATTTAGACACAGTTGTAGAGTGGATAGCGTTTATTTATTTGCTCTGTGTTTCCTTTTTTTACATGAAAAAAAAAACTGTCCCACTTTGTTCTTGTGAAAATTCAAGGGTTGTGTTCAGTTTACATTGCAGATTTTAATTTTTTTTTTACGACAAAATGTGTTTATATTTTCGTGGAAACTTTTCTAGTCACTCTGTTCAGACTAGATCAGATTTATAATGTTCTACGACTGCAAAAAAAATTTTAACCTGTGTGAAAACCAATGTAGGAAACTAAACACTTGATGTTCAAATGGTTGTAACGTCCCAGTCAATTGTTCTCTTTCCCATTGTAAATGTTACTGAATATTTCTCTAATGTTACTTAGGAATTATTCTCTAAAGTACTGAGTATTACTCTAATGTTACTGAGTATTTTTCTTTGTTGTAAGGACCAGGGGGAAATGTGACCTGATTTCTGGGTAAACATTAGTGTAGATTGCTTTTTTTCAGTCTAGAATCGGGTGTTCACTTAACAGTAGTTTTGTCTCAATTCTGATTTATATACTGTAGATAAGTAGTTTTTATGAAAGAGTATACGTGCTAAAATTTTACGCAAGTTTTTATTATTATATTAATTCATTGTTGGATTTTTTATTTGAATACTAAAGGTTGTTATACAGGGGACTAAACCGTTTTTATTCGTAAATGTTGTGTGGCCCGGGAAACAGGGGTCCATGAAGTGGAATTGTCGTTGGAGCGGCGGGATTGATCTATCCAGTTTAAGCTAAAAATGAATCTTTCATCCATCAAAAATTGTGTAATGATGCATTAATAGGGCCTTTTTTGAGGGAAAAAAAGGTACATCAACACCGATTTAGCATCAGCGACATTTCTACTAGGGAGTTACTTGTTTGTACAGTTTATGTGACATATACATTGTATTGTTGATCAACTTAATTTACCAAAAAAACCTCGTTCTAAAATTTTATCATTTCTATATACATACTAATATCTAAAGCCTGCTTTCTTTACCCAGGCATGGGAACATTTTTGTTTTATTAAGGTATTTTAGCTGGATCTTGTGATAAAATTGTACAATTTTACCACTTTATATCTGAAGCTTTGGGCATTTTATTTCTACATGTTTCTACATGTACTGTACATGTATATATATATATATCAAATTTTTTATCTTTGATAAATTTTCTGGGTAAAGAAGGTAGAGTTTTTTATCTTTGCATTCATTATTCACATTATATTTGTGGTAGTGTAGTGGATTTGTAATAGTAGAGTAGTTTTCATCACCAATGCTTTTGGGCAGGGTATCATCTGTGTATATTATGTAAGTTATCATGTGTACGATGAACATTTACCTATATATATAAATATATATATATTCATTATATTGACACTTTATAATGGACAAAGACAATTTCCTCACATTTGAGAGTATTGTCTTTTTAGACACAGGTGTGTAAAAAGACTGAAAATGATGCTGGTCGAGTTTCGTAGTATGACTGGGCTTTTCCAGATACTGGATAGCTATGAATAGAACTTGGCAGGAGACAGCTGGCCTCATTTCCAATCTTTGTCTCTGTGATAATGATTTGTATATAATTCATTTTTGTCTGATTTTTGGTTGCCATGAAGAGGGTGATCCAGATATTTGATTTTTTCTCGTTATCTCGATGAAAATATGAAGTTGTCCTCTCAAATTTACAGTTGTCATGGTAACAGGACAGACATTTGTAATTTCAAATAATTCATTTATATTAACCAAGAATAATTACGCCTAAGTGCTAATTGTCAGAAAACTTGTATACCAACTTTTATCAGGGTCCAAAAATGTCTCAGAATCACAAATCATAATTTGTGAGGTTTCAATGTAGAAAGTCAAACAGAGTTTATGTATAAATGCTGTTAATGTTTTTTTTTTCTCTCTCCTTCTAACCTGAATATACTATTGAAGTTTTATCTTAATGAAATCTGTACATATGGTCATATTTAATTTTCATTATCAGTAGTCTGAACATAGAGTACTCATTGCTAAGGAACACCTCAAGGTATTTTGTCACTTTTGGCATTCAGTCTGAAAATAGAATTTGACATAAGCTAGTGACAAAGATTGAAAAAGAGTGACTCTCTGCCCTTTGAATATTAGCAAACAGAAAAATGAACCTTGTGTTTGTGTTACTTAGCATAGAGANACTCTGCCCTTTGAATATTAGCAAATGGAAAAATAAACCTTGTGTTTGTGTTACTTAGCATAGAGAGTTAGAGACTGAAATCATTCGTCGGCAGGTTCAATCAACGTGGAGTTCAAAACTGTCAAAAAGTTTACTACAGCATGGATGAATGGTTTAGACAAAAACATTCCCTAAAATGGGTTACAGGTCACGTGACAACTATTACAGGTCGTCTCTGCTCTTGAAGTGATGGGGTAATAGGAAGACTATATTGATAGTGATTTTTTTTTCAAATCAACTGATTTCGAAGTCCTGGTCTTGTTTGCCCACTCTCTAGCTGTCACAAATGTCTTGAGTTGAGACTACACTGTATACTTAATTTTGCCAGGATGGGAGTAATTGTTGTTTGAAGAAATTTTCTTTATCAAGATGGGGCTTTCGAACTAAAATCTCAGGGACATATCTGCTAAGACTGTAATAAGTATAGATACATGTGTAAAGACTATTTAATGGTAGATTTAGTAGCTTAGGATCACAAGTTTCCAAGTTGCAGCTACTTTCCGTGCCATGGAATCACTTTTATACAGCACTGTCTCATTGCACACAAGGCATTTAAGGGCCCTTTTTAAACTTGTGGTTCATGTCTGATTGTACTGTCGTTGTTTGGGGGACATCTCAAAATTAGTAAAGAGAACTCCCACCTTCTTGATCTGCCTTGAGGTGCTAAGTCTAGTGCAATAGTTGGTGTTAAGATATAAATATTGGCATCATTTCCATAGCGCTTGGGGATGCATGTTGATGCTTTATGTAACAAGTTCTTGTATGTGGGGAATATATATGTGTGACCTTTATGGGTATTTAGTGTAGAACAAATAATATAGACTAGGACAAAATCTGTAATACATATACATTATTTATGATGTGTTTTAATATATTTTATGAAATCGAAAAACCACTCTTCAAGGGTTGAGACGACAGAAAAATAAAAATCCGATCTGCTTTCCCTCCCCCCATGACCTAGATTGCTTCAGCACCCTTAGAGTATTTCCATGTACTTTGCCGATGTTACCGTAAATGCAGTTGAAATTTGGTGCATTGTTACGTGATCTGTAGCCCAGTTTTGCATAGAGTAGACTAACTTAGATTAGTTTATTTATTTGACTGAAGTGGAGACTTTACAAAGGGTATATTCAAACCATTATGGCAAAGTAATGAAAAGCAAATATGTGCCAAAGAATAGTTCTATGTGGCAAAGTCCGTACTTTTCCTAAAGTAGGTGATTTTGTGATTTCAGTCTGTTAAATTCAAGATTTTTTTGTTTGAAGTCATTCAAGTTGATATTGGGATTTTTATATGTGTAAGAATCTTTTTTGACTTGACTGTGGACACTTGTGAAATTCAGCCTTGGGAAATTATTTTCTTTGTTAGCACGACATAACCTTCACCATCTGATTAACTGATTTTCTCTTATTTCACCCAAGGTATAATGTCTTTGACCTTTGTATAGTGTATTTGTGAAAAAAAAAGTCAACTGAAATAAAACGGTATATTCAGAATTTGTGTTCTGTTTTGACATTTCTTTGGTAGATGCTTTTTAAAAGCCTGTCTAAGACTGGACGTATGTGGTATGGCAATAGTGTCTGTCCCGGTTCGTGTCCAGCCTGACTAGAATCGCTAGACTGTCAGCTGATGCATCTTGGGTAGAGAGGATGGGTCACTGTGACCTAAGATTAAGACGATATAGCAAAATCATGTCGATTCTTAACTGGACAATTATTTGATCTAGACCAATCATTGAATTTGGTTGGTAAACTTGGGTGACCTATTGTTTTTTCATCCGTTAACAATTGAACATTTTTTACTTCTTGATAACTACAAGTCCAATTCTTTCAAATTTGGTATGAAGCATCTTTGGGACAAAGGGCACATAAATTGTAAATTTCAGGTGAAAATAGGTAGTGATTGCTCCTTCGCCAAGAGCTCGGCTTTAGAAGTGAGAATCACGGGTCTTTTGGATATGACCTTAAAAACGGAGGTCCCGTGTCGCAGCATGCTGTGGCACGCTAAAGAACCCTCACTGCTAAAAAGCATGAGTTGCTAAGTATAGGTCTAAATTTGCAGCCCTTCACCGGCAATGGTGACGTCTCAATATGAGTGAAATATTCTCGACGGGACGAAAACAACAAATAATCAATCTTGAATGTATCGCCATATTTCAATGACAGTAATCACCGATGGAAAGATATGACAATACTTAGGTATGAACATCACACAAGTTGGTCAGATATCGCGAGAAAGCCAATGGACAAAATCTGGATGCACATATTGACGACATTCCATCCTCAAAGTATTAACAACCCCCAGACTTCACCAGGATGAATATGGGCTAAACCTTACCAAATTCTGAGCTTCATCTACTCGTTTGATCATGTCTACAACACTAGCAGTAGGCGTTCCTCGGTCATGACTGACCATGGATGGTAAACCTCCGTCCACTAAGCCGGTATTGTATGACAATCTTTGTTGATTGACCACATCTATGCATTGATTCTGGTCTGTGGGCTGTTGTTTTGCTTCTCCTCTGCCACTGCTGTCAGCTTTCTACGTCAGCGTGCAGCTGTATGTGAAGAGGCTTCTCCAGCTGGTGCGATCATTTGCAAGTTCGTGTTAATGCCAAGTGCCTTCGTGTAAAGGCAAAGATAACGAACAGTGATCAATCTCGTAAGTCCTAAATAGAATACAAAAACAAGAGTTGGGCAATCAGGCCTAGGAGTAAGCATCCCCTTTTGACCAGTCACAACACCGTGAGCCCATAATCTTGATCAAGTAAACGGAACAATCCGTAGTCAAATCAGTGTGTGAAATACGGCTAAACAATGGCTATGAAACACATCAGACAGCATTTGACTCAATGGGTCATATTGGTAAACTAAAATGTTATAACGACCATATAATTTACGAAATGCTGCCTCTTTTGCACACATCTTTGTACCTTAGCTATGGGCGGCCAGTGCTTTTCTGCTCTTCGATAAGCTCTCCATAGAGGACGTCCTTTGGGATTCGACCGTCCTCCATACGGCGAACGTGGCCTAGCCAGGGCAGCCGACGCTGTCTCAGAAGAGTGTACATGGTGGGGGAGGCCAGCACAAGGCAGGACATCAGTGTGGTCACCTTGGCCTGCCAGGAATACCGAGTATGCGTCGTAGGCTTCTGGGGTGGAAGATGTTTCAGCCTTTTCTCTTGACTGTTTGATTGGCGTACGTGGTCCATGTCTCACTGCCATACAGTAGGACGCAGGCATTGTAGACAGCCATCTTCGTCTTCACAGGCAACTTTGGATTGGTTCACACTCTTGATATCAGGCGAGCTTGTGTGCAGCTGCCTTCCCAATCATTTTGGCGATCTAAGCGAGAGATTATCACTAATGGTGGACCCAGTGTATCTAAATTGATTGACAGTTTCGAGCCCATAGTAACTGTTGTCAATGGTGATGACTGGTGGGGCCTGTGTTTCTTGAACCATGAAGTCTGCCTTCTTCTGACTAATGTGTTAACCCAAAGTCTTTTACAGGTCTGTACGAAGCGATCTATCAGCAGTTGCAGCTCCTGTGGGTGTGAGTCACAACTGCGGCGTCATCAGCGAACTGCATTTCTCTCTGATGAGGATTGTGTAGACCTTTGTCCTCGCCTTTAGGCAGACAGGATTGAAGAACCTACCATCTGATCTGGTCCGCAGGTAGATACCCTCTTGGCTGTACTAAAAGCGTGTCTCAGAAGGAATGCGAAGAAATTCCAAAAGAGGGTTGGGGCAAGCACACAGCCACGTTTGACCCCGCTCCGTATGTCAAAGGATTAAGAGAGGGTTGCCGTTGAACGCACAGTCTCCTTCATGTTGGAGTGAGGGACTCGATTAAGCTGTGCAATATATTGGGCAGCCGATCTTTGGAGGGCCTTGAAGAGGTCATGTCTGCTGACAAGATTGAAGGCCTTAGTGAGTTAAATGAATGCAATGTGTAGGGGCATCTGCTGCTCTTCTCTGCACTTCTCTTTAGTTAACGAAGGAGAAGACCATATCTATTCGGGGACCTCTCAGCTCGAAGCCACGCTGTGGATTCCGGGTAAACACGCTCAGCCAGTTTCTGCAGGCGGATCAAGAAAACTCGAGCATAGACTTTTCCAACGATGCTGAGGAGGGAGATGTCTCTGTAGTTGTTGCAGTCACTTCTCGCGTCCTTGTTTTTGCATAGTGTGACAATCTTGGCATTCGCATGTCTTGTGGCACAGTTTCATCTCTCCAGCATTTGCAGAGGATTTGGTGCAAAGGGTGAAGTAGGATAGTCTTGCAGCACTTGATTAGGTCCGGAGGGATACAGTCGTGTCCTGGTGCCTTGTCTGCGGCCAAACAATCAATAACTTTGCTCAGCTTGTCCATGGTTGGCTCTGCTCCATAACTGGCATGCATTCAATGGCGTCGAGGGATGCGGAAATCGTGTGTATTCTCTCCGGAGTAGAGGTAGGAATAGTGTTAACTCATTTCAACTGACGGTTTGGTCAGTAATGACTTCCTCAGTGGAGGATTTTAGAGGACTGTCTTGTTCTGCATTGGTCCCAGAGCCTTTTGTTGCCATTACATCGTACATCCCTCTGATTGTTACCTGTTCAGCAGCTGTTCTGGATCATGCATC
>CAJDSM010025256.1:866-20220 GCA_903981925.1 Ostrea lurida | reverse complement strand
GCTTAATGCACCAAGTGCATATTTTGTTGTGATGGAATGTATCCATTTTCCAAGCAATTAGCCGAAATAATATTTCCAATAAATGTTGCATGCTGTAAGATCACTGTTGAAATTTCACTGACGCCATCATTGACTAGCAATCAATTCCCTGTTTAATAAAAATAACTTTCATTAAAAAATTAATTTTTCATGAGAGTAAGATAATTTTACACATTTATGTAATCCTCGACTTTGATCAGGTTGATCAACACCCACTCGTGAATCTGGATACTTAAGTTTCGTTTTTAAATTCGCAAGACGAAAACTTACTCTTCACGGAATTTTCTTTAGGCAGATTTATTTCAAATTTCAAATTCCTGCGAGTTCATTAAATGATAAAAGATTCAGAAATCAATTTACCAGCACTCTTCGTTTCAGATCATCAGTATTCTCTCAAATAAAGCTTTTAAACTTCCTTTCGTAAATCTGAACCACACAATGCATGGGCGATATGAAAACCTAGATGCAGGTCGATCATCACTATTCAGCACAATTCTTATGTCAACATGCTCCCTGCAATACATCAAGACTTGGAAAAGAAAACACCTTGTATATCTACCTAGAGTGACACTTTGTCCAGGGCGAAATGAATGGGTAAACCCGACAGATAAAATCTTAATGAACTTGTTGGTAGTTTATCAAGTTTCAGTTTTTACTCATTGCCACACCCCGAGGTTAAACAGAATTCTCAAACAAGGACCCCCCCCAAACGACATTGACCACAGTGACCACATTGCTGTCAATGGCACCTACACAAATAGCTTGGAAGACAGATTTTAAGAATTCTTACTCAAAAATTCCTGATAAATGAGCAAAGAGTTGATCCAAATGAAATTCTTATAAGTGTTACCCATGCATTTGATCACTACATACTCAAATTTCAATTTGGTATCGAAATGAGAATGTCTATATAATGATTCTAATCTAAATATTGGCAGTACAATGTGGAAATTCTGATTTGCAGACTAATATTCCGATACAAAATTAGGTAAAAAATTTTAAATGCTTGACGTACTAAATTCTTGATATCTTTTAAAAGCACAAAGAAGAGGGGTATACAGCTTTTCTAACCATTGCTTCTGAGCACCAAACCACCTGAGCAGTCACTTAGTTAAAGACGTAACCACGGGCCATGAAGACAAGGACAAAGAGCTGTTCTCTGAGGACAACACTGGGGGGATTGTCTTATCTGCCCCTCCCGTCCATTGTCTCTGATTAGCCTGTTCCTGTTCACTTGTCTAAGGAATTCCTTCATTCTAATTCCTTTCAGAGAAGGGTGTCACAGCATTTCAAAGACTTATAATGTATGCCAGCCGTTCTCAGTTGAAAAACCATTGATTTATAATGAATGAAGTGTTTGTCAATAAATATCTTTTTTACGGAAAAAAAAATCCCTTAATTGGTTTGATATNTTCAATAAATTTCTTTTTTTAAGGAAAAAAAAATCCCTTAATTGGTTTGATATGTTGAATTATTCAGTGATGAATCTTTGTTGTCAAAATGTTCAACATGTTTAATGAACGTTTCCTATTTCATGTAAAATGACTAGAAGGACATCTCCATTGTGAATCCCTATTAATAAAACATCATCACAATTAAAGTAAAGTGTTATCCTCATGCAATAGGTATAGCGGCCAGCAAAACTTGACATTTCTGACCGGAGGGGAGCTGAGGAAACACTAGGCCTGTCTTGAGGCCCCTGGGGTGGGCACATCCCATGAAGCCCTAATTCAGCCCAGCTAGCCCTCTGAAATTATCAAGTTCTAACAAAATAGGAAAAATATGCTAATAATGTTTTTGGACAAATTAGTGAAAGGTGGATTATTCAGGGGTTGCTTAGCACTCAACTACTGATGAGGATGAGGAACAACATTTCATATCAAACAAGGCCTTTCTGTTTCTGTCATTACCAACACCTAAATTAATGCTTGTAGTTCTAACTGAAATCATGCTTTGTTGGCATAACAAGAGAGAAAAAAAATCTCAGCTAGATGTTCCATCTCTTCTGTCGAATTCATCATGTGGGAGACAAAATTCTACAACAATTTGAAGGTTTTTAACCATTCTTCTGTTTGTGTAAGAAGCTTGGCCTTATCACAGAGATTATCTCATACAGGCAACAATTCAAGCAGAAATCAAATAAAATCATTCATTAAGTGGAAAAAGTTTGAGGGGGGGAGTACTCCCAATGGAGTTCTGGCTGTCCCCCATTAAACCTTAATTGTTTTCATACCCAGCATGCCCTGTCCCATGTGTTCATTTCTAAGAAGACAGACTGGTCACTTGTTAGCTCACAACTCAATCAACAGTTTCATAATGGGACATTTTTTTTAACATATCCTTGACTGTTACTGAGCTATTGAGAATTAATTAAGGAAGCATTGGCCTTGCTAGGTCATTACTACAGAGGGGGGCAAAGCAAATGGCTACTGCTGCAGAGGGGAAACAAATGGAGTTACAATGGTTCCTCTTGAGCGTTACAAAGATCTAAAGGTTATCATCTGGGGATCACAAGACTCCATACGATTCCAGATGACTAAGATCTGAAGAGATAATGGCGGACAATATCTTCCTCAAAGACAACACACAACACAAGTGTATATTCTGTATTATATGCCAGTAGTTATTATTCATGTTTCGTTCCCATGAAGTCTCTTGCCATGCAGCATCTCCCATTTCCTATATTCTCAAAATTCTCTCTCTCTCTTATTCAGACAATCTGATGATGGATTTATAAATGCATTTAGATTAAAAGTTATTTAGTCAAATAACAGCGGTCACAATTTTACATTTTTGTGAACTGATGCAGAATGGTGATTATGCCAAATTATTCTGCATTCGCCTGCTGAGTGGCCCTTTGGCGAGTGCAAGTTGTGGCCCTTTGAAGAGTGAAATAAAGGGAAACTACTCCACACAAAAAGTTCAAAAATTATTTTCTGATTTTGTTAATATCAAGCAAACCAGAATTATTAAAAAAAAAGAAATAGATAAGGGGGGGGGGGGGGGGGGGGATGGGGGGAAGAATGAATAAAAAAGCCCCCCTCCCCAAACTAATAATATATCAAATGTTATGCAAGAAAATGACTTAGAACTATCAAAATAAACCCCATATATAAATTATACAAAATCACATTCCCTATTTCAAAATCATATTTGAATTTTCATATCAGTATAGTGTTTAATATAAAAATCCTCATGAATACCCTACATTCAAGATGTCTGCAGGGTCATTGTAGAAGTATGAATCCTACAGCAATAAATTCTTTTGGCCAGTAGAAGCAGATATTCACCAACTGAAACAAGTGCAGGCATTAAACTGTACAAATTAACCTTATCTTCTGGAGTCCATCAACAGACGGACATTCCTGTAGATTGACAGGGGCATGATAATGGGGGGTTTAGTATCCCGCCTGCTGAGTTCCACCAGTCTGGGACTTAGCCCTTATTAGTAGCAAGTACATATCCATGTGTATTTAATAGGTGTCTCATAATAATGATGATTGTGTTGGAATAGCTTTAAGTGACCAAATATCAGACTGAAGCTATGTGTAGATCTATATTGGCAAACATTATAAATGCCTCCAATCAACCACTTAGTATCAGTTGCTGATTAAAAATCCCCCCCCCCCCCCAATTTTCTTTTAATCTTAGTTAACGATACCTCCGACCATTACCAATGTATATAATAATATTCAAAATCTTAAGAATTTTCGTTAAAGATTTATTTGTATAAGTGCTCAGGAAACACATTTACTTTACACTAGCTGTGAAGACTTTCCGAGATTAATGCAATATGAACCAATTAATTAAGGGAATTTATCAAGTAACTACACGTCACTACCTTTGCATTTTTTTTATGAAAATTTTTCGGTAATGCAAGAATTGAGTGGCAAGAATGATATGCTACGAGACAGCGTTTGGCACGACTATGTACACGTTCAATGTTTTTGGCTCAGGGAGGAACAAGAAGACATTGACACTTTCATTTTGGAGGAAAATCAACTTGTGTGGCAGCAAGCGTATTTAGTATATGTATATATATTGCTGAGACATGCGTTGGGTTAATTGTCACCCGTTATATATTGCACATATCGCTGGCTTGAGACACCTGTCATTTTAACACTCTTACAGGTGTCAAGCAAGGCTCATTAATCACAGGTAAAAATGCAATACACNTGTTATATATTGCACATATCGCCAGCTTACGACACCTGTCATTTTAACACTTATACAGGTGTCAAGCAAGTCTCATTAATCACAGGTAAAAATGCAATACACATCATATTGTGACAGGGCATATTGTGGACCCTGGGGGGTCTGCCTATATAGGTACACAGGTTCCCTATAGTAAATCAGCCATCCTCCCACGAGCATATTCCGAAGTTACATAAAAATTATCGCTGAAATTGTAGTCTTAATTGAAATTTTTAAATTGGCCTGCGTCATGGAAAAATATAATGCATATTTAATTCCCTTCTGAAATTTACATCCAACAAAAATCTCATATTGCATTGAGAACTTAATGCAAAGTGGCACAAATTCATAGCAATACTGTCTCCATTTCAATTCTTAAAATGTTTGCCATTTCTGAACCAATTTCGGAAATAATGTTAAAAACCTCTAGACAGTTATTTCTTCCTATTGTATTGCCGACTTGAGCTTTTCAATGGGCTGAAACGGGCCTCAAAAGTCGTCCACTGATACATCTCTAATGTAGCAAAAATCACAACACGCAAACTTAATTGGATATTCCGATTTTAAAAGGTCTAGTATCGGAAACCCTTTTTATCTCCTAATGAGACTAAATTATGTTGTAACTTGACTTAAAATTGACCACCGAGGCTTGAAATGAGAGCCTCTCAGAGAAAAATTCTTAGGATATAAAACTTTATAAACCAGGCCTCTTACATCATTCATGAGAAAAAATGTTAATCTCCGCGAGATTACAGAATTAGACTCGATGGGATTGTCTGCTATGTACATGCAGTATGTTTTCTATACCGTTCATAACTCATTCAATTCTTAAAATGTTTGATAAACACAATAGTGAATGCATAACTTTTGGTCATTTAGCCACAAAAGCAGTGAAATACCATGAGAAAGCAAATAATTTTAAATTTGAGCAAGTACGTCTAAAAAACGAAATTTGGTGTCATATTATACTGCATGGAATGTTCCAAAATACTCAAGGATGCCCATTAAGAAAATGATTTTATTTCTAAGGTTTCAAAATATTGATTTAAAAAAAAGAAGAAAATTTAAATTACCAGAGACAAATATTACATAACACAATTTCGAACTGTTTCTTCAGAAAGACAAACACGAAACTATTTCTACCAGTCCAATATCAAGGTGTCGTTTTAAACTTTCATAGGTATATACATTAATAACAGAGTATGGAGCATAAGAGATATTTTTTTCCTTTCAAAAATAAATTTCAAAGATGTCAGAGCGCTATCTTTTGAAACAAGAATGCTCATTTGAAAGAGAATATTTCAATGATGAACAGACTCCCTCATCGAATAACAAACGCGTACATTTGCATCCACTTTCTTTGTGTCCATGCTTTTCACCAGTAGCCCTATATGTAAACACTGACTTATTTTCTCTCTTTTTTCCCCCCATGTGTTTGCACAATTTTCTTCTGTTTGCGAGCGGCACCACGTACCTGTCTGGGTTTTTTTTTAAAATTCTGTTTTCTTGTGTTTATTATTAAACGAAATCCTGTGAAATTTAGCACGCATACATATCTATCACAATGCCCCCCACACAACAATGTTACCAGGGAATAAGGGGCTTATTGTCTTGTTTGTTACTTGGATAAAGTTCCATTGTAAAGGGAGATAATTTGTATCTACTCTGTAAATATGCAAACAGGAAAGTGATAAAAGCACCTCGCAATCAAGACCCCTTCCCGCATTTGACAAACGTGTAAAAATATTCCAAAATGAACAATGAAGGGCTCGAAAGTATGTGAAAGTTGCTTACTATAGTATTACTATAGATTTCAATGCATGCTTATTTAAAATCAACGGCATTCTGAACTTTCACTTAAAAAACCTTTTTTGACACTTGATGGGGACCGTTGTTCATTGTGTAGCAGTGAGCAGGTAAATACCTAGAGAAACTGTTGTTATTGTTCCTGAGAAATTCTTCCCATCTACACTTGTGCCTTAGGAAAAAGGAATTAATAATTAAGAGATAATCTATTGCTAATCTTCATGATGTATAAACCTATACTAAGTGAAATTTCAGAAATGGTTGCCACGGTTGCCATATTTTCACAACCATGCTTTTGGGAGTTCAAATACTGATGTCATCTCTGATATCTTGCACCCTCCCTTAGACAAATTACAACCAGAAAGTCATAAAGCCATGATTGGGCCTCATTTAAACAACTAAACCCTGTCATAAGCTGGTCAGTAAATTCACATCATCAAGCACCAATAAAGAATTCCGATGTGGACCAATTGGGATCATTCATGATGGTCACTTACCTGTTACAGTCACAGGGACAAATAATGGCAGCCTGCGGGTGTCCTAACTGACTGTCACCCACAGGTGAAGGGCTGTGAACAAGACTGGGGGGAGGCATGAACAGATTGTGTGGGGGAAATAAGGTGTATAATTATATCCCTCTATTTCTGACATTAGCGGATTATCTGATGGATAAAACTGTAATCTATCGTAGGTGCTACTTGGCTCATTGAAAACTCGCATTGTCTGTCTCACACTCACGGATTGGTCAATATGTTGTCAAACAAACTGACTTCATTTATTACAGTCTTCACGAAAACTCAGTAGCCCGAGGCTAACTAGATTTCATGCCAGGCTAGCAAATTTTGAGTATGCACTAAGCCCAGTTGGCTAGTAGAAGTGATCTTTAGAAATCAACAGAGATCGAAGTCTTTAAAATGCTTCAGTCAGAGACTCTATTTTAATACTTCACGAACGATCCAATGTCATATAATTAAATAAATGGTATTACGGTAACTAAAAGTAAAAATAAACACGTACTACGCCATGACCACTTTCGGAAAATTAGAATTGGGAGCAAACTTGGGATAGTAGATTTTTTCCTACATGCAAGTGAATTTTGTGAATCTACTAACCCTATATCGATTGGCTTGTGGGTTCCAAAGGTCTCAAAGACTGTTAAATACATATTATACTGATGTATGTATACTCTTGAAAACATTTTTTCCCCAAATATACCTGTGCACAAATTTTTACATTGTTTAAAAAGTAAATATCCAATGGTTTATTTTTAATAGGAACAATATTCTCTCAGATACATTCATTAAATTTATTTGAAATTTAGACCCATTTGTAGTGCATATAATATAACATTGATATGTGCTTAAATAATTTGCCTATATTTGCAGGGTATTTAAAGGTTTTTGTCACCTTTTATTTCATATTTTATCAAGTATTTAACCCAATATTTCATTCATATCAGATTCTCTTTCACTAGCAGTCAATGATTTGGTAGATATCAAATTTGTCCAAATAGTTACTATTGAGACATGAATCACTATGTCAACTTCTGCTGTGTATCTAAAGAAAAAATCCATTCCCAAGAGTGACAGATGTTATTTAGAATTTCTCATTTTCATATTAAACCATCAGACATAACAATTTAGGAAAAAAGAAAAGAAAAAAAAAACACATTAAATTAAATTGCTGCATTAAATACACATCAATTCTGGAAAATAATTTCTAACTGATCGTTTACTCTCTGTGTTCGAGAACAAATGTTGTTTTGTATGTACACTCCTCTCTCCCCCCCCCCCCCCCCCCCCCCCCACCTGTGTAATGTCTCTCTAAATCCTACTCATAACACAGGGATTTGAGGATTTTGTACAACGCGCGCTCTCGCTCTCTCACAGACAGGGTACATGTAGAACGATCTACAGAATTAATCTCTAATCTATAATCACTGCCTCCAGACAAGACTTTACCATCTCACTTTCATGATTCTACCCAACTTGACTGATCAATCATAATTTATTAACGAGTTGTAGATTTTATCTCTAGGATATATCACAATCACTATAATAACATAATTGATCATGCACCCTTATAGATATCTTATCTACATTGATTTACATACACACAACAAGGTGTTAAACGGATGCTTAAATGTGGAAGAGACAATTTAAATTCAATATTTTTTCAGAACATTCTGAAACTGAATCGTGTAGTGTTGCTAAAAAAACGCCAAATTCGATATGCAATATACCAGTTCCTTGGTTTACCATTCAGCAGGGGGTTGTGGGGACAGGTATAATTTGTGTTTTATTTATTTAAACGGGTGCCTTTGGAAAACGGCCAGCTTGGGTTTTTTTTTTTTTTATCAGTTTCATCAGTTGGTCTTAACTGATTTGTCAAGAAATGTTGTCAAAATGCAGATTTTTTTTTCTGTGTCAATAAAAATTAAAATGATATAAATGGACTGGCACTGGCCCGGTAAACAGGTATCTTATTGTGAGAGCTATACACAGCCCCTTGTGTGAATTACACTGAACAGAAATTTCAATTGCAGTAATCTAAAATGCTTTAAAATGCTCCACCTTTTTGCTTCGCTTAACGGATGTTCAAATTATGGTTCCAGATAGGTAAAGACTTAGAACTTGCGGATATGTTTCCCTCCTATCTTAAAACTAATGCAACCGACAGCAGGAAAAATACTACACCTAATTCACAGAAGCTGGGCAAGCAAGTGTAAAAAAAATAACATCAACAAGCATTTACTGATAACACTCAAAAACCTTTTCTTTCAAAACTCAAATGAAAATTTCAACACATTTCTGGAAATCTGTGATCTTGACAAACTGAGAAAAATCCACATAAAAATTAACTGTCCATGACAAACTTGCAACTGTTTGGGGGAGATTCATCTAATGCACCTGTGGAATGAAGAAATATTCAACAAGAACTCACCTCCAATAGTGGAGCTCAAAGCCTGGGCACAGCTCTCGACAGTTGGAACAGGGTCTCCCGGCAGAAACTTGGTGTGCAAGGGGTGGGCTCTGAAACATAGTTAGTCAATTTCAAGATGCATCATTTAGTTGGGGTTGGTTCGTTTTTCAAAATCATGCAAGAGGGAACCTTATTATAATTTAGTAACATTAGTGGTTCTAGTGACATTTCTGCAAGCCTTCTCTTGTTTTAAATTTTAACTGGAAGAATTGTAAATACTTGAGCTACCCTGTCTCCTCCTACCGTGTTGTACGTTTTGGGGACCACAGGTGGTTCATCATCAAGTCACACATATCTCCGACTAGCCTTTTTTCACACCCCAAAAAATCCCACACACCAACATAGAAATCACTAAATCTACAATCCTTCGTAAAATATCCCCACCCCACAACTGCGTGCCCATCTCTCCATAACGCTCTCTCTCTCTCTCACCGGCCTACAACGTGCAAATATAAATAATCCTCCGAACTCGTCTCCTGGGATTATGCGATTTTGATAGTTTCCTCTTCTCGAAGGGCGGGATTATCTCATAATAAAAAATTCCATTTACTCGCTTTAAAATCCGTCATTAAATTGTTTGAAACCCCCCTCTGAATCTCCATTCCCAAAATAACATCTTTTTTGTTCCTGCGTGGGTGTTTTAAAATAAACAATCCTTTATGATCACACCGTCTTGCCTTCCCAGTCAAAAATATCAACGAATGTTTTCCACATGCGGTTCACAATCAGCTTAGTCTCGCCCAACTCACACCATAGAAGGCACTCGAACTTTGGCGCGCATTCATAGCTCACTAACGCGATCCATACATTTAATGAATAACAGTGTTGATATATTTTAAATAAATGGAGGTAGACATGAAGTAAATTAATGAAGTTAATATTTACGATAAGAAAGGGAATGGTGGTGGGGGGTGGTGGGGGGGCGGCGGGGGGGGTGGGACTACCTGAGAAAAAGAGATTAACTCCTATGTACCATTTTACTTTTCCGGCACAGTGGCCCTCTTAGATGAACTCTGTAATTTATAATTATTTTCTTTCTAGCTATTTTCGAATATACGAAAAACTTAAATTCCTAAGTAATCATAAAATCGTCGTAAGTTGAAAACTGTGCATCTGCGTTTTTCGTATTGCGCTCATGTTGAGTATAAGAAACGGACACAATTTATTTTTTTTTTTTTTTTTTATCTTAGTGTGAAAATTAAGGGCCTGCGGGGAGGATCAGGTGGTGATTAACTTTTATAAAGGTTTTTGTTGTGATCTTTTATTGAAGATTAATTGACTATAATTATCATTTGACAAAAATTATGAACAAGGACACCAATGAGTTTCTTTTCGTTATATAAATTGGATTATTTATTTATTTCTAAATTTTTCTTCTTCAATATTTGAGAAGCTAATTAATTTTACGTGTTCATGCATATTTCAACACCGAAGAAAAACAATAAAAACAAGCCAAACAGTTAACACTTTTTGAACTTGGATTTTATAGAAGTGTTTCGAAATTACATTATTCATTAATTAATTAATTAATTCAAGGCTGACCAGATTAAGAGTTTATGATTAATTAATCAAATTGATCAATTAGTTAATATCTGCATTTAAAGAAGAAAAATCACTGGGTTTTAGAATATCATGGCAAAGAAAACTCTCTGTATTACAAGAAAAATTATCCTCAACCGAGATTAAGATATAATTATTATCACACAATTAATATATACTCATTATCACTCAAAACTTTGAAAAATATGTTAGGCCTAGAGAAATGTTAGAGGATTACTATAATAAACAAAAACAAACAAACAAAATAGTAACTAACAAAATATTTGAACAGGTGTTAAATTTCAAAAGTCATCAGACGGCATTTTTTTTTGTTGTTTTTTTTTTTTTTGTTTATTTTTTAAAAAAATAAAAAAAAAAAAAAAGTAAAAAATTTATATAAAAAAATAAAATAAAAAAAAAAAATAAATAAAAGAACAAGAGAAAAAAAAAAAAAAAGTAAAAAATTTATATAAAAAAATAAAATAAAAAAAAAAAATAAGAATCAGTGCCTATTATTCCTTACATATCGAAACAGGAAGATATTCTATTGCCAGAGAAAAACGTATCATTTATTGAAAATGAAATACATTTTGAACTTCCAAATCATGATCAATGTCATGATCTACATTATTGAATTTCTTTATTCTAATGTTGTTCAAACCGCACAAAACGAAAAAAACTACCCACCCCCCAACAAAAAACCTTAAAAAAACATAAAACACCCCCCCCCCCAAAGCCAAAATAAAAACAACCCCAAAACCAACATCTCATTGAAAATACTTTTACTTTCCAACAAACGTTTTCTATTTTGCTTAAAGATGTGATATCATGCCAGTAGTGTACAACTGGTTGTTCTCATTCTCTCTCTCTTCTTCTCTCTCTCCTCTCTTCTCTCTCTTCCTGCTCTCTCTGTCTCTCTCTCTCTTCTCTCGTCTCTCTCTCTGTACTTTTTCCGCAAGATATCTGATTATTTTAAACAAAATAGTTCAAAGCATTAAGAACGGGCACTTGGCAGAATGTTGCAAATTTATAATTATTCGTGGTAAATTGTCCCTGATTGTAAGTGGTATAAATGTTTAACAGACTACAAAAAGAGAAATTCTAAACAAAAACAAAAAAAAAAAAAAAAAAAATACAATAACTGGGTGCCAACAGGGTTACGTTATATTTTGATATTTCATAATTTTTTGCTATGTTTCGCAACGTTTGGAAATGTTAATAATATTTATAAAGAATATTCATTCAGAGATTGGCGGATCCAAGGTTTGTTAGGGAGGGGGGGGGGGTCAGACTGACGGTCTGGGGGCACCAGGGTTTTGAGGCTTTTTAGGTTATACTTTTATGGGATATTATTCTAACTATACTTTACATATACTAAAATCAATATATATACAATGAATAATTAATTTCCTGATCTTGATGCACTTGCTTGTGTATATACATGTATTACAAGGCCAACTCTTTTACTTTGCTGTTGTTCTGTTCTCCCCCCCCCCCCCCTGTTTTTTTTTTTAAATAGGTTAAAATCACTATCGTCACAAGGGGGGGGGATTAAGATGTATAAATGCTACTACTGTTCCGTATTTACTAAAGACATGCAGCTTATGCCAAACAATTGTTGAAAATGTGTCACAGTTGTTTTCAAGAAATTTTTCAAACTTAGTGTTAACTGACGTAAATATTGAACTGAAAATTTTAAAATGAAAAAAGAAGACATGACAATGATATGTAATATCCCCCCCCCCCTTTTAAACATAAAAATTACCTGTGCTGGTGTTGATACATCACTTAAGCTGGTCAGATATCTCTCTACCACAGTCATGTAGGGCAAGTCGTGCCCCAGGGGCCGACGCTTGTAGCTGTCCATCGCGATATATCCGTTATCTCCCCCAACTATCTGGACACAATATTGCCCCGTCTACAAGGCAATCCAATGTAATATTTCATATATCACTCTTGTAAAGTTCTATTATAATATCTCTCGATACCTTGGAAAAGTCCACCACCGTTTCACCAGACTTCTCCAAAAATTTCTCTTATTAACGGATTAAAACCAACCTGATATTCCCAGTAAGAAGTTTCATAACGTATTCATTGGGTTAAAACCCCCATAAGTATAAAGCCCTCGTTACACAATATTTGTTTAGCAGCCTATTAAGCGGTAACCTGATTTTGTCTTTTAGGTTTGGATTCCTCTTGCAGAATTTAGTTCCATGCAGTCGTAACTTTGACAGAAACGCGTAAAACAGGAATCCTCACTAATGGAAAATCCGCCACTTCCTGACGAAATGTACGACACTTTTAAAACATCTCGAGAAACAAAATAACATTTCACATGAATTATAGATATGTTTTGTAAACGAAGACGGTTTTCTATCGCCAGCGAGGGAATGACGATATTTTCTTCACGCTGGTAAGACTGAAAACGCCTAGGAGTGCGAGGAGAAACGGTTTATTACAGGGGTCTATAATTTCATTAACAAGCTAATGAGATTTAATGCCTAGTAATTAAGTTAGTAATACATACTCGTAATGGTTGGCCCAAAAAAGATTATAAAGCTGACCCAATAGAGCGCTGACGGGAATCGTGTGGCTTACCACGATTACCAGCTTATAGGTACTGGCTGCCAAAACTTGTAAAACAAACAAAACGGAGCTACAGGTATATATTACATAAATAGTGCATCCTCTACCCCCCCCCCTCCTCTGTCTGTCTGTCTGTCTGTCTCTGTCTCTCCGTCTGTAAACTGTCTCACTCCCTCCCCCCGGCTCTTTACCGTGAGACCTTGACATTGTAAAACACAAGGTATCTAGCTAGTTAATAGATGATAATTATTATACACATGTATCTATTTCTAGGTGAAGATCTGAATGACATTAAGATTATTCCATGCATTTTACACAGTCTGGAGTCTCTATCACAAATAAAACAACCGTGAATTTTACTCTTCTATAGTCGGAGCGATTTGTAAAAAAAAAAATGCTCAAAAATTGGTAAAAGCATAAAAATTTGCACATATCTTGTTTAGGTTATACCAATAAATATTACAAGTGGACCCAATCGAAAAATTCAAAATAGCGGCTTTTGACGGCCATTTTGAAATGAATGCGGCACACATTACAATAAATCGGGGGGGGGGGATTGAAAATGGGCAAAAACAAGATAGGCACCAAAGAAAAGTAACAGGGCTTAAGTGCACGCCTAGATACGGTCGGGGCATTTTGGATCGTGTCCAAAAGGGGAAGTACTGGGCGAAATGGCAATCTCCGCCATTCCTCAGGCACATATGTCCAAAGGCACCGGAGGAACCCTGGTTGTCTGGGTACTTAACATCCCTAGCCCATTCCACCACATGACCGGGCGGATTTCCTCCAGGCTGTCACTCAGTCTCCAGAGTCTGGATTTCCCAATCAACGTCCTGCTGTGTCAAGACCCACAGTGGTTCTCCTGGGTCCCACCTGTCAGGGAACAAAGCTCCCTCTCCGAGGACATGGCGCCCAAGCTCAATAGTATAGCACCATTTACAAATCCTTCTTGCGACGTCGCAATTCGATCCAAGGTACTCAAAAGGCAGATCCGAGAGGAATTCCCACTAGCATGGTAAGTGCGAGATATCAGCAGAATCTCAGAGCGCCTCCGAATGCTAGGTTCCACCATACAATTGCCAACTCCCTATCGAAGTGGGGAGGGCATAAGACTATGGAAATGGTGTGGACACATTTCTTCTGAGGCAAAACGACCCCAACCTCGTCCTGGAATTCTGCCCTGCCAAAAGTCGTCTTTATCTCCCCCCCCCTCCCCCATCATGGAGAGAGTGTCATGCTCCAGGTCTAATTTTGCCCTATATCCTCGCAGGAAGTCTACACCAAGCAACATGGAGTCCTTCAAGGGTGCCACGTACAGTTCTAACTTTTTTACATTCTCCCCTTCTTGGATGGGGAATGGGTCCGCAATAAATCCACTCAGTCTCCAGTATGGTATTTTCTGCCCCAATATCCACCACAGGCTCTGCAGGTAGGCCCTGCACTGCGTATCATTTTGAGTGTTTCAATTAGCCAGTGGTGATACACATATTGCCTTCTCATGGACTCTCTATCTCTAGGGCATCCTTCCCGAGCCCACTCATCCCTGGTTTCTCGGGTCCACTCCCAGGGTGATTTTAAAAACTTCAGCGCAACCTCCGGGCTGCTACCAGTCTACCACGATCCATACCCTAGGGAAAGGTGGGTGCCTTAAAACGCACACGCCTGTACTTCCTCCGTTGCGCTGGTTTCACGTGTCCTGGATGTCTGGTCTTGGGTTGTATGACCATCTGACTCTGCGCCTCAAGGAGACAATACACAGTCTTCATAAGATAGCACTCGGGTTGATTCTTGGCAGCGAGAAGGCTTCTTCTGACTTCTGACTCTGTAGGTATCAGACCTGTCATTGGCTGCAAACAATGACATAGATCCATCCTTAAATTCAACCTTGGGACTTTAGAGCGATGCTTGGGCTGGGGTCGTTCCTAGCAGAAGCTGCTGTCAGCTCCGTGTACGCCTCCTGACTTGTGGCGCATACGGATATTTCCAGCTTTGCTGCACTTAAAACAAGTCAGGGGAAGTACGATCTGGAGCTAGATGCCGATGGAGAACGCCCTTGGGAACATTTACAGTCCCCCGAGCAGTTTCGTTGTACTGTATTTTGTCCAACAACTCTCCGGGAATGGTCTGGACTCCGGGTCTGTAGAAGGGTCCTTTGACGCTACTCCCACTTGGCGTTTTTTCGGTTTTGAGTGACAACTCCGTCGAGAATGCTGTAAATACTGCAACCGATCAACAGAAGCTGTTTTGGGTCTACGTTTTGAGCATAAACTCTGCAACACGGTTCTCTGTTCCATAACACAACCGTATCAACATAAGGTAGAGTAGAAAATGCTCGAGTTTCCAAAGTGAGTATATGTTCTGTCCACTCTCTTCAAAGTCTCACTACTTGATTGGGTGGCCAACTGCAAATTCAGCTGGTGAGTTATGTCTGGTGCTGAGGGCCCAAACCTCTCGTCGAATTTTCCCAGGTTTTCTCCAAGATTGAGGTTGGGCGAGATCTCCAGTAGCAGCGTGGTGGCTCCTTCTAGAGAGAAGCAGAAGTGATCATGTTGCTCATCTTCCGTCCACTGGTGACTGCAGGTCAGCCTCATTTCTAATATTATTGATGTCAAACTGACCCTAATGATAATTTCTTTTACACCTGTTTATTATGCAAATAGCAATTGAGCAAGTTTTCGTCTACCGTCGCGGTGGCTCAGTTGGTAGAGCTCTCGTCTCGTGATCGGGAGGTCGTGCGTTCGAGCCCCGTGCTCGGCACCCGGCCACGTCAAACCTAAGACATTAAAATAGATAGTGATTGCTCCTTCGCCAAGAGCTCGGCATTTAGAAGTGAGAAACACGGGTCTTTCGGATATGACCTGAAAAACTTAAAAACGTGTCGCAGCATGTGTGGCACGCTAAAGAACCCTCTCTGCTAAAATCCATGAGTGCTAAGCATAGGTCTAAATTTGCAGCCCTTTACCGGCAATGGTGACGTCACAATATGAGTGAAATATTCTCAACGGGACGAAAAACAAACAAATAGTAGTCGTCTATTAAGTTTTTTTTTCTTAGATTTCAAGGACTTTCAAAGATTGAATATTGATTTTGTTCTTCAAAATTGATGCGTGATATGAAGGTATATATCCAGCTGATATTGTTTGAAATACCAGTATTTACTTTCTTAACTGATAAAATAACTTTAAATCATCAAAATATGACTTTTTATAATTTTGGTATGTATGCTTTTTTCAAAATGGCCGCCATTCCCGCCATTCTGGATTTTCGGGTTGGGTCCACTTCTGAAAATGATTGTAATGAACTAAGTTACCACCGTGCAAAAGAGGGTGTTGCACAGAAACGGTGATTTTCCTAATTCTGGACACCGTGGACATGTAAAACTGACCGTTCATTCTAATTTTATACTCTTACGGTGTGCCATTTAATACTTGTGGGATTTCCCAGCAGTGGGGGCAGCGTAAAATATTTATTTGGTCCACACTTATATCATTTGAAATCGAAAAATTAAGACAGATTCACATTTGTTAGTGTAATGGCATTATTAATGGTTCAAATAGAGAAAAGTTATGTCCATCACCTGTGAAAATATTGAATATCAATTTGCATATTTGTAACTGGAATATTCCGATTTCGTTTTAGATATACATTGTTCAATATTTATACAGTTTAGTCCTGTGCTGTGTCCATGTGTGTGCTAAAATCCATATCACAAAAGCGACAATCCGAGAGCATACCCAACGGTTCTGTGTTCCTTATCTATAGGACTGGTGTGCGTGTGATACCGCATAAATTGAATAAAAACATTTTAAAAAGAGCTAGAAGTGGTTTGTGATGAAGAGACAAGTCGAAATTTTAAAGGAAAAATAATTGTATCCATGAAAGATTCGAATCTCGGTCGTTTAAAAAAGAAATAACAGTTGGACATTTAAAGTCCACAGCCTTATCCGATTACGCCACGCCGCACAATCGAACACCATAAGGAAACTTAACGTCGCAGATGAAGTTGAAAGGAGAAGTAACGGAATCGTGCTCGATTTTTAGAGATTTACAAAAAAAATGCATGCGTGAAACAAAATTTCAAAGCGACAAATTTTGTGAGTGAAATCTCAAAGAAACATTTTTGTATTAAATTTATTTTGTTTCAAGCAGGCAGTTTTCTTAAATTCGGGGATTCCCTTGTATTTTTGAGTCTAAAAGTCACATAAATCGCGTCTGCATGATTCCTCATAATTGATAATGTCCATTGCAATAACACCCTTTGAATGATAATTTTCTTGTCAATCACTACACCGTTTAGTACTATATCTTTTCTTATATTTTGTGAAAAAGAATTAAAATAAGTTCCGACTGGTTTTACTATATCTATGAATAACTTTACTTTATCGTTCTTACATGCAACACCTTTAGGGAAATCACCATGATACATGCAACACCTTCTTTCATGCTTGTATCACCTTTTGAGCAATTCTGCCACAAATCTGCACAAATCACCTGGATTACTAGCGATGGATCAATTATACTCCTAGAGTTTCATCATTGTTTCACTATTTCTATAAAATATATCGAGCTGTGATGATTTAAGTGAACCCAGAAAGGCCTCGCAGCTGGGAAAAGCTGAAAAGATAAATATTACAAGATACCACTGCATACTCATCGTAGCACACACAAAAAATTAAGGACGTAGGAGAAAGGGGAGGACTCTTGATGTATGCGTCCACACTCTTCGAAAATTCATAGTGTGTGTGTGTGTGTGTGTGTGTGGGGGGGGGGGTAACCATGTTGTGCCCCACCACCACCACCACCTACACCATTTTCTTTTTTATAACATCAGCTAACGTAATTATCGTAATTAAAAATTCTGCTAAACTGAACTATAATGCGCGTTTTGATGTGATTATCGACGATTTTCCTTGCGGCCAATGAGGATTATCTTTCCCTTGATCATAAATTTTCTTTCAATAGACTTTCATATTACATGTATATTGTCCATAGAAGGTCGTTTGAAGATCTTTTAGCTCTAATTTTGATGGATGGGCAGCATATTCATATGAATGACAACAATCAACAACCACACGGAGCTTGGACAGACGCTTGATATGACGGGATACAAGACACCCGAGGTCACTCAGGGTCATTATTGAACATTTTTGTTAAGATAAACACAATTTTTAAGCACGTTGTCTTAATTTTTCATTAAGGGATATGGAATTGCTTTGATTAGTTGCAACATACGCAGTCACTACAGGCACATAGAATCAGCTAGGGGTGGTTGCATGTGTCCCGGGCATGTGTCCTCCTTGTATAACGTTTCAACGTTTGATTTCCGGGATTCACATAATTATTGGGTGCCTGCCACCCCTTTTTTTTCTTATAATATCATTGAAGGAGAAGACTGAACTTATGAATATAATGCCCCCCCCCCCTGCTAGTTTAACCCCCCTCACTCACAAATCGAGACTACCATTTCTGTATCATTATTCTTACAAGTGTTTGTGCCTCCTTCCCCCACCGTTTTTGTGGGGCTACGCCGTTGTGTATTTACCCAACATGCACTTCACCAATACTTCATGTTCAATATACACAACAAGATCAATTTGAATACATTTAATGTATGAAATAAAGCTTATATATAATTTCAAAAATCAAATAAATGACAGACAAAAGAACACATGGACAGCATTTAACAACTGAATGAGATCACTAAAAGAGACAGAATATATGTACAAATGTACTATTTATTATACCGCTTTTATACTCAAATCTGATTGACCGAGAAACGTTTAGGGGAAAAGCAAAACTAAACAAAGTTTCCCGGTGGGTATAAAACTCACACCTCTAGGATAATAGCATCTAGAAACAAGAAACATTTTTTGACAACGTTGATAGCATCACATGCACGTACAGTTCGACACATATTTTTGAGACAATAAACCTTGCAGGTATAGTGGATGATACATTTTTTAAACTTTTAACGATGACAGAAAGTAAACGTTTCTTTTGAAATTGTTCATTCTATATTGAAGTTTTCTTTTATCTTTTTCTTTCACTTTTTTTCTTGACATATTTACGACAATCTAGGCTTTTAAAAATCGTTTTAAGTTTTAATATATATATTTAATATACATGTACTTGCATGACATTCAGTATAATAAAACAAATAGTGCATGCAGTTGAGAGTAATTGCAATAATGTAGCTCTCCTTTGGGGG
>CAJDSM010025255.1:9296-22771 GCA_903981925.1 Ostrea lurida | reverse complement strand
GTATGAAATGCATAAATCCATGGTATCTTCAGTTTGAGCATACATATCATGTTCTCAGTGAGATGTTAAATCCAGTCATCTCAGTGAGATGTATAAATCCATGTTCATCTAGTGAGATTATAATCATGTATCTCAGTGAGATTATAATCAGTCTGTCATCTCAGTGAGATTCATATCTTGTTATCTCGTGAGATTAATCAATCTCTGTCATCTCAGTGAAAGATTAATAACTCATGTCATCTCAGTGAGATTATAATCATTGTATTAGTGGATACATAAATCCTGTCATTCAGGGATTATACATCCTGTCTTCAGTGGATTATTACAATACATGTCATCTGAAGTGAGATCGAATAAATCCATGTTTTCATCTCAGTGAGATTATAAATCCGTCATCTCAGTGAGATTATAAAAATGTCATCTCAGTGGATATCTAATTGTCATCTCGTGAGATACATAAATCCATGTCATCCTTAGTGCAGATTACAATCAATGTCGTAATCTCAGTGGAGATGTATAAGTGCATGGTAATCTCAGTGAGTGTATAATCCATGTTTCTCAGTGAGATGTTTAATCTCATGTTAAATCTACAGTGAGATGTATAATCCATTGCTATTCAGTGAGATACATAAATCCATGTATCTCAGTGAGATTCGTCAAGCTAATAGTTTGGCTGGTAATCCTCTTCATGAATCTGCCAGACGAGTGTCCACACAATGTGATCTGGGAGTCTTGTTCAGCTTCGGTTGGTGAGATAAATGGCTTAAATATGAGTTTTTTGTCCGCATCAATTTCAAACCTTTCTACTACTCTCTATCACTATAAACTTGCATTCTTACCATTTACATAGTTTAAATACAAGTCGGTTAAAGGTTTTATCATATATGTTGTGCTTCCTTCAACACTGAAGAGTTGCTATTGATAGTGTTGTAACTATCAATAGTCTTGAGTTAAGAAGCTGCCTAAACTGTTTCAGACTTTAAACTGTTGTTGAATTTATGTGGATTTCTATTTGTTAACTTTTGATTTAGATTTTGAAATGGTTTGGACGATAAAGAAGTCATTTAAAGTAAGATGACCGGTTGCACTCATTTTCTAATTTGTAACTGTAGATTATTTCTGAGAATGATGAAGTACAGAGCATGATAAGAACAGAGATAACACCAGTCCCTGCCACAAGATTAACAGATGCAGGCATGTTTGTGTCGGCGTTCATGTATCTGATTCATAAGCATTCTGTCCTCAGAGAAAAACGCAGAAACTGACACCATAGTGGACATGGTCAACTCACCCTGAGATATTAGAGGTGGAGTTCAAGCTGTCATAAGAATTCTAGAGGTGGAGTTTAAAGAATGGTATCTGATGATGGGGTGAGGAGTTTAAAGTTTGTCATGGATGATAGGGGTGGAGTTAGCTGATCCTCTGAATGATTGGAGTGGAGTTACAGCTGTCATCTGCAATGATAGGGGTGGAGTTAAGCTGTTCATCTGAATGAATAGGGGTGGAAGTTATAAGCTGTACATCTGAAGATAGGGGTGGAGTTTGCTGTCATGAATGATGGGGGGATGGAGTTTAGCCTCTCATTGGAAATGTTGGAGGTGGAGTTTATCTAATCGGATGTGGGGCCCCTAATAATGTTGGTTGTGATCGTAATTCATTGGTTATGGGGACTCATAAATCAAATCCTTCTAGAACCCCCCGTGATGATTCCAAGTAAAGTTCGCAACCATTCATAGAACGTAATATTTTTGGTACCATCATGACTGTCAGTGTATGCATTGGACTACTATTAAGGTTTCTATATTATAATATGGAAATTTAAATTTAACTGTGCAAGATTGCGTTCTAGCTGAGTTTTGAAGACTTTGGCAGTAATGTGCTTTCAAATATTAAGAAAATAACATTTGTCATAAATACTTATGACAATTATTTTCCAGTTAATATGGCAGAGATTTCATTGTTATTAACAGAGTTATAATCAGTTCTTTTCATGCCTGATGAAACAGCATTGACAAAATTGTGAGTGCTGTATCCCATCACAACTGACATACAAGTTTTTCTGACCCAAAATAGGACTCATTAGCAAATACTTAGTCAAACATTGTAAACATTATATTATGGAAAATAAAATGGTAGCTTATAAGCTCAGAACGTGTCCTTGTCTTTAAAATTTCTATAATTTTTTTGGCAATTTGCAGGGACCGAAAACAACGGGAGGAAACAAAGGGCAAACAACATAAATTACATGAAGAACTTTGATACAGTGAGATGGTATTGCATTTTGGTTGTGGGGTCTGTTCAAGATGCCTATAAATACATATAACGTCAATCAGAGGAGTGAAGCATTGAAACACAAAATTAATATCAGGGAAAGAACAGATGACATTTAATTGTGAATTGCAAACTAATATCTACTTGTCATTGAAAGACATCAGTCAATTATAAAACCTTTCAAAGCAGTAAAACATATTCAATTTATAAGTCCAGTTATAACAGGCACATAACTTTGAAAATATAAGTCAAAGATTGAACGAACAAGAAAAGCAAATTGAAGTTGATTGACTTTTGTACTTACTGACCATATGACTGCCATTTGATTCATGTTCTGACCACTCTTTTGACTGATGTTTGCTACCCTCAAGCCATTTTCATTTAGATGGGTCTGTCATATAGAAAACAAAAAAAGATTCAAACAAATTCAGCATTCTCATCACTTTTTGTCATGAGAATATATGAGAGGTTGTCTATGGAAGTTCCCAGTAGCTTGTTCAGGTTGTCCTAAGGAATTCTGAGCAGCTGTAATGAGGCTGCTGTATGATTAGCAAGTAGGCTGTTCAGTAGTCTGTACTAGAACTTCCTGTGCAGCTGTACTGAGGCTGCTGTATGAACTTAGCAGTAGATGGTTCAGAGTTGTCTAGGATTCTGAGCAGCTGTAATGAGGCCTGCTGAATGACTTTAGCAGTACTGTTCAGAGTTTGTCCTAGGATTTCTGAGCAAGCTGTAATGAAGTGCTGTATGAACTTGAGGAGTAAGCTGTTCAGTAGTTTGTCCTGGAACTTCTAGCAGCTGTAATGAGGTGCTGTATGAATTAGCGAGCTCTTAGAGTTTGTTCCTTAAGGCACTTCTGAGCGTCTGTATGGGCTTGTTGACTTAGCAGTAGTGTTCAGAGTTTGTCTAGGAATTCTGGCAGCTTGTAATGAGGCTGTGTATGAAGCTGAAGTAAGCTGTTCAGAGTTTGTCCTAGAACTTCTGAGCAGCTGTAAGAGGCTGCTGTTGAAACTTAGCAGTAGCTGTTTCAGAGTTGTCCTAGAACTTTGAGCAGGCTCGTAATGAGGTGCTGTATGAACTTGCAGTTAGCTGCTTCAGAGTTTGTCGCCTATTTTTTTTTCTGAGGCAGCTTAATGAGGCTGCTGTATGAACTTAGAGTAGTGTTTCAGAGTTTGTCTCATATCTTTTTACACAACGCAAGTTTTATAACAGACAGATCTATATTTTCAAAGCGCCCAGGGTGCTCAATAGGAGGAATACGGTATTTCATATTTTGTCAAGTGAAAGGATACCTAGCATTATGACAGATTACAGTCAACATTGTAGGGGGGGGGGTGGGGATTAATCGTGACCATAACTTTTGATTCATACAATATAGAAGACATTTTGTACTTGTACTCATATTTTGGGTAATGAATTTTGCCATTTTCTTCAGGAACTAAAGACGTGTGCAGCTATCATCAACATTTTCCACATGATCCCAGCCGCCAGCAGCAAGTTGTTAGAACCGCTCATCCTGGTCACCCTTAGTGGAGAGAAATCTCTATTCTTAGAGGTCAGTAGTTCTTATCACAGGAAATCCAATGACTGAGGATGAACATTTGTAATACCTTCACAAGTCTTTCCTCATAATATTTCTGAATGAGAAGAACAAGTGCAAGTACTCAGTAAAATTATCCATACTCAGCTAAATTTATCCCAGTACTCAGAATTCTATGTAATACTCAGTAAATTTTTATCCATTACTCAGTAAATTTATCTAGACTCATTAAATTTATCTAGTACTCATAAATTTACTCATACTCAGTACTCAGTAAATTTATCTAGATTCAGTAAATTTATCCAGTAGACTGGGAAGGAATCGCTCCACTCTGGAATTCATCCTGATTTAGATTTTATGTGTGTGGTAAACAGCATGAAGACAAAGCCTGGATTTACCCCAGCACTCACTGTACCATACTCACTTTTAGACTTTGTCATCCTGCCTGGAGGAATTTGAACAATGATGAATGGATTATGGAGAAAAATTGTTTTTGAAGAAAAGAAAATATCAAAGCAATCCAGGAAATTCAAAAATTTTAAAAGAATATTTGAATGAACAGGTACTCATATATTGGAATATTATACAACTGTTCGCGTTCTATAGGCTGGCAGTCCCTTCAGGGATCCTCTGGTCAAGTTCCTGTCACGGTACCCGGACGTCACGGTCGACCTGTTTCTGAGTGAGACCAGGCTAAAGGACCATCAGTGGAACAGACTGTTTGAGGTGTGTATACCACAGAACAGAAAGTTAAAAGTGAAAGTGAAATACACACTGTTTGAGGTGTGTATACCACAGAATAGAAAGTTAAAATTGAAACTGAAATTGACAGCAATCATTTCAATGTTACACATGGAGATAAAGATAAACAATCTATAATTTTGAAAATGCATGTAGTGGGAAAATCATTTCTCAAATTCACATTTGGATGTATGGCAGAAACATCCTTAAAATACATGAACATTGATTCCTTTACCTTGTTCTTTACAGTTTATCCTGACCCACAGTGATGGCAAAAAATTTCGAGAAGTTCTGGAAGCAAACCCAACTAAACTCCTGAACATTGGACAACAGCAGGTAATGAATTTACCGCAGAAAGTTTAAACTTCAATGTAAACAACAAGGGGCATTTCAAATTGCCTTGAGACACACTTGCCTAATCTACGTGTGGAAATCTGTAGAGGTTGTTGTTTTACTTCCCATTTGGGAATTTTTCACTCCTATGGAGGTGTTTCGATAAAGTGCCACAATTTTGACCTATTGATGATAGTAGAAGTGAGAGTTGTGTATTGTGTGCCTATAAACCCGGTGCTTACTCTGACACTACACCTCCACTTTGTCTGTCTGAAAGACTTGTGAATCCTGTCAGGTGCTTGTCAGTGGATTAATCACTACCTAGATTTAAAGTCCTAGGTTTGATGTGACACCACGGAGATCAGAAATTGAAGCTGGTGTTCCCAGCTGTAAATCAGATGTCCAGATTACTGGGCTGCCATGAGTGATAAAAATCTCTATCTTGAGCGAGAACTCAGAATCTGTGTAGTATATTTCAGACTTGTTAGACTAACTTGATGGTGTGTAACAGATTGAATTGAATGTACATGTATTCAGATGTATTTGAGTGTACTTCGTGGTGTGTTACTTATTTGAGTGTACTTTGTGGTCGTTACTTATTTTGGGTGTTACTTATTTGAGTGTACTTTGTGGTGCGTTACTATTTGGTGTTATGTTCATTATGATTTGAGTGTCTTACTTTTTTGTGGTGTTCCTTTGAGTTTACTTTGTGGTCTACTTTGAGGTGTTACTGGTATACTTGTGTGGGTTCTTATGGGACTGTTGCGTACTTATTTGTGTGTACTTTTGTTACAGATTGGAGAGCCGTTCCAGTAAACCGCGCGGGACAAAATGACCTCCAGTTCCAAGATGAATTCAAGTTGATACAGTCGTGCGCCGAAGTTAGTAGGATGGCGGCTGGCTGTCCCACACAACACAGAACTAGTAAGTAGAGACACCGATGTAGTATTCAGCGCACACACAGATAGTAAAGTTAATCAAGCACACACAGATAGTGAAGTTAAAGCAACACTACAGATACGTAAGTTGATTTCAGCAAACAGATAGTAAGGTTATTAGCACACACGATTTTATCAAGCGAACAGAAGAGTTATCAACACTACCAGTATAGTAAGTTGGAATCAGCAGCACACAGCATCGTAAGTTATCAAACACACACAGATAGTAAGTTATCACCACAGCACAGTACAGTATTCACACAAATTCAACACAGAAAAATATGTAAGTTATCAGCACACACAGATAGTTAAGTTATCAAAGCTCAGCAACAGATAGTATAGAATTACGTCAAAGCACACACAGATAGTAATGTTATCACAACAGACAGATAGTATGCACGTATACCACGCATAGAATCTAAGTAGGAAACGCCACACACAGATAGTGAACTGACGAATGTCAAGCACACACAGATAAGTAAGTTACCGTAGGAATCAGAACGCACAAGATAAGTAAGTTACTCACACAACACAGATAGTAATTATTCACACGCACAGATATAGTAAGTTTATCAGCACACACAGATTAATAAGTTATCACCCCCGCACAACACAGATAATTAAGTTTATCAAAGCACACACAGATAGTAAGTTATCAAGCACATTCACAGATAATAAGTTATCAAGCATGCACAGATTTAGTAAGTTATCAGCACACACAAGATAGTAGTAGTTAATCAGCACACACAGATACGTAATATCAGCCGGCACACAGATAGTAAGTTATCAGCACGCACAGATAGTTAAGTTATCAGCACCACAGATAGAAGTTATTCAGCACACACAGATAGTGGAGTTATCAGCACGCACAGATAGTAAGTTAGGAATGCAGCAGCACACAGATAAGTAAGTTATCAACACACACAGATAGTAAGTTATCAGCACACAAGATTATCAGTTATCAGCCAACGCACAGAATAGTAAGTTATCAAGAGCACACAGATATAAGTTTCAGCACCACCACAGATGAGTGATTATCAGCACTGCACCAGATAGTAAGTTAGGAATCAGCACTACACAGATAGTATATCAACACACACAGATAGTAAGTTATCAGCACGGCACAGATAGTAAGTTCATCAAGCACAGCACAGGATAGTAAGTATCCAGCACAGCACAGATAGTTAAGTTAGGATCAGCAACACACAGATAAGTAAGATCGAATCCAGCATCACACAGATAGTAAGTTAATCAGCACAACACAGATTAGTTAGTTATCAGCGCACACAGGATAGTAAGTTATTCAGCACACACACAGATAGTAGAGTAGGATCAGCACACAGATAGTAAGTATCATGACAAACACAGATAGTAAGTTATCAAGACAACACAGATAGTAAGTTTATCAGCACCACAGATAGTAAAGTTAGGAAATCAGCAACCACAAGATAGTAAGGTTATCACACCACATAGTAAGTTATCAGCAGCACACAGTAAAAGTATCACAACACAGATAGAAAGTTTATCAGCTACACACAGATAGTAAGTTATCAGCACAGCACAGATATAGTAAGTTATCAGCACACACAATAAAGTTTATCAGCACACCAGATAGTAAGTATACAGCACGCACAGATAGTAAGTAGGATCAGCACACACAGATAGTAAGTATCATCACAAGAAATAATTACAGCACACCACAGAATAATATAGGGAATTCCAGGCAACCCACAGATATAGTAAGTTATCAGCACACACAGAAGTAATTATCAGCACGCACAAGATAAGTAAACAGCAAAGATAGTATCAGCACACACAGAATGTGTTCAGGATCACAGCACACACAGATAAGTAAAGTTATCAGCACGCACAGATAGTAGAAGTTAGGAATCAGCACACGACAGATAGTAAGTTAGGAATCAGCACCACACCAAGATAGAATGTTATCAGTGCACGCACAGATAGTAAGTTTAGGATCGCACAACACAGATAGTAAAAGTTATCAGCAAATGCACAGATAGTAAGTAGGAATCAGCACACATCAGATGTAATTAGAATCAGACACACGACAAGATAGTAAGTTATCAGCACAACACAGATAGTAAGTTATCAGCAAACATCACAATAGTAAGTTAGGATCAGCACACACAAGATAGTAAGTTATCAGCACGCACAGATAGTTAAGTTAGGAATCACCACACGATTATAAGTTAATTCAACCACACAGATAGTAAGTTATCACGCGAACGCACAGAATAGTAAGTTAGGAATCAGCACAGGCTCAAGATGAGTAGCGTTATCAGCAACACAGGATAGTAAGTTAATCAGCAACGCAACAGATAGTAAGGTTATCAGCACGCACAGATAGTAAGTTAGGAATCAGTCAATCACCAGAAAAACTAAGTAAAGTGTATCAGCAATGCACAGATAGTAAGTTAGGAATCAGCAATCCAACAGAATAGTAAGTTAGAATCAGCCACACAGATAGTAAGTAGGAATCAAGCACACACAAGATAGTAAGTTATCAGCACACACAGATAGTAAGTTAGGAATCAGCAACACACAGATAGTAACGTTATCAGTCACGCACAGATAGTAAGTTAGGAATAGCACACCAGATAGTAAGTTATCAGCGCTGCAGCAGATTGTAAGTTACAGCACACACAGATAGTAAGTTACTGAGCACGCCACAGATCCCGGACGTACGACCTACCGAGTTAGGAATCAAGCCACACAGATAGTAAAGTTATCAAGCCACGCACAGATAGTAAGTAGGAAGTCAGCACACACAGATAGTATAGTTATCACACGCATCAGATAGTAAGTAAGGGAATCAGCACACACAGATAGTAATTAGTCCGCACGCACAGATAGTTAAGTTATGGATCAGCACACACAGATAGTAAGTTATCAAGCATTGCACAATAGTTAAGTTAGGAATCAGCCACCACAGATAGTAAGTTAGGAATCAGCAGCAACAGATAGTAAGCTTATTCAGCACACACAGATAGTAAGTTAGGAATCAAGCACACACAGATAGTAAGTCTATATGCAGCACGCACAGAATACGTAAAGTTAGGAATCAGCACAACACAGATAGTAAGTTAACTCAACACACACAGATACGTAAGCTATCAGCACGCACAGATAGTAATTAGGAATCAGCAGCACACAGATATAAATTATCAGCAACACACAGATAGTAAGTTAGGAATCAGCACAACACAGATAGTAAGTTATCAGCACGCACAGATAGTAAGTTTAGGAATTCAGGCAACACACAGATAGTAAGTTATCAGCACATGCACGATAGTAAGTTATCAGCCCACACAGATAGTAAGTTAGGAAATCAGCACATCAGCAGATAGTAAGTTATCCAGCAACGCACAGACTAGTAAGTTATCAGCAACGCACAGATAGTAAGGTTTATCAGCAACACAGCAGATAGTTAAGTAGGAATCAAGCAGCACACAGATAGTAAGCCTACGAACAGCACACACAGATAGTAGTTATCAGCACAACACGAATATAAGTATCAGCCACAGCACAGATAGTAAGTATCAGCACACACAGATAGTAAGTTATCAGCACACGACAGATAGTAAGTTATCAAAGCACCACGCACAGATAGTAGTTATCGGCACACACAGATAGTAAGTTAGGCAAGCAACCACAGATAGAAGTTAATCAGACACACAGATAAGTAAGCTCCCGGATCAAGCACACCAGATAGTAAATGGCTACGATCAGCACACAACAGATAGTAAGTTATAAGCAACACACAGATAGTAAGTTTATCAGCACACACAGATAGTAAGTTATCAGCACACACAGGACAGTAAGTTATCAAGCATGCACATGATAGTAACGCTTATCAGCAAGACACAGATAGTAAAGTTATCAAGCACACACAGATGAGTAAGTTAGGAATTCAGCACACACACAGATTAAGTTATCTAGCACACAACAGATAGTAAGTTACAAGATATGTAGGTGGGAAATAAAGGCACATCTAACACAAATAGAAAAGTTATGTCAAAGGAAAATGAAAAACTGACTGTATTAGCTAATCCATTTGAAATACGATACGCTGCATTTATTGGTATACCATGGTTTTTTAGGCCCAAACATTGTAAGGCAAGGCGCATAGAAACTATATGTAATTTTGCGCTTTTATAATTAATAAAATAATAATAATAGTATTGCAAGCTTGCAATCCACATGAATGTGGAGGTTTTCTATAAATTCTTGAGGCTGCTAATATTTTGGAGGTTCTCCTAAATCTTGAGGAAAGATTGCTGGACATTTTGACTTCTCATGTATTTCAGGTCACCCATTTGTTGACCAATGGAAAAGTGGAAAGTTTCCCTGGAGAGGCATAAAAAACGGTGGTCTTGTAGTTATTGTTCTTATTTAAATGGAAATATAACTACAATTTCAGATACATGTATTTTGGAAGATTATAATTTTCTCTAAATGTATTTTCTGTTTCTATATTGGATTTGTACTATGTATAGTACCTCATTGCTTAGTTCGAAGTTCTCTTACGTCTCATGACAAGTAATTGGAAAGTCAAAAATACATATACTGTCGATTGATGGTGTTAGCAGACTTATCTTTTTGGGTGAAAATGCTCAGTGTCTTCGTAAAACAACACAAACACTGATCGTAAGTATAAATGCGAACCTTGTGAACAAATATAAGCAGCGCATCTGATTGTCAGTGTATGTTTATTATGTTTTGTAAGCATGTAAACATTGATTGTAATTTTGTAGCACTGTAAACATTGATTGTATCTTTGTAAGCAACTGTAACAATTGATAATAGAGAAGGTTGCGATTTCCAAACTGTACGGGTAGGTGTAACGTGTATTAGGGAATACCGAAATCTTAACTCGCCGATTACGTCATCACGTTTGGCGAGACAAAGGTTCTAAACACGTTTGTCGATAACTTGTAGAGCGGCGTCTAACACGTAATAAAAACTGTTAGCTTTTACGATAAATACTAGCTTGATTGTTGTATAAAATTTTGCCTTTTAAACATTATATAGGATTTCTAAATTTTCATTCTACAACACAAGTTTGAACATGTTTTATCCAATTAACTGAAGTTCAAACTGACGTTACAAAGAATGATTAAATAGGAATCCTAGATTTATTTACACGTCATGAAAATCTCCACAGACAAATACAATGACAACGCGGTAACGTGTAAGTAAGTCATTGTATACAACACGTACCCGTACCCATTTGAAATCTCACCTCTCTATGTTTTTTATTATTGTGTGTAGGACTCGGTGGTGATTGGGAAGGAACCAGCTTCTTGATTATGTTTATATTATCGTGTTGTAGACTCGGTGGTGATTTGGCAAGGAGCCAGCTTTGATTTGTTTATATATGTTTGTAGGACTCCGGTGTGATTTGGAAGGAACCAGCTTGCTTATGTTTATATTATGTGTTGTACGACTCGGTGTGATTTGGAAAGGAACCAGCTTGATTTTGTTTATATTATGTGTTGGTAGGAGCTCGGTGGTTTGTGATTTGGAAAGGAACCAGCTTTGCTCGTGAAATGTCTGCTGAATTTACTTCAAAAGTGAAAGAATTAATCTATGTTTCAGGATCTGTATTTCCAGTTTGATTTTAATGAACAAATTCTCTCTCTAGGTATTGTACACTATTAAATAACTATTATCGTGGTGACTGGGGGAGCGGGTTTGAATTTCCATGATGGCATTCAATTTTCCAATATGTATTAATGCTTTGGTTTCACAAAAAAAGTTTAGCAAGCTTTTATCTAAATCTTCATGAAATATTCCCCACCCCAACACCTCTACGAAGTCAAGGTCACTTAGGATGGTCAAGGTGTGCTGGGCAATAATTCCTGTTTCAAAATTTTCCTGAACCATACAAAGGCAGTCCTATACTTGATTTTTTTTTTGATTTTTTTACCTGCAAGTAACAAGATGTATGTGGTGTACTACTATATATGTTGAGTGTACCATGCTATGTACACCTTGCAATTTCAAACAAGAATATTGTAAGTTATATATAGATATTTGACAGTGTACAAGTATGTAATTGTCAGGTACCACGCTCTGATAATTGTTATATATAGAATTTGACAGTGTACAATAATAATTGTCAGGTACCCACACTAATGAGATTGAAGCTGCTCTTTCACTTCTACCGCTGCTACCAGCGCTTCATCATCCTGTTTCCATTTTGGTTGCAAGGACTTTTAGACAACTGTGCGTGCTTACGGTAGTAACTCACTTCTCGGCTTTATTATGCAGTGCTCATTCATTCTGTTTTCATATGATATTTGAATTTTATTACAAGACATGGATGATTTGATTTATTTAGTTAAGGAACGTTTTCAATGAGCTGGTAGTGTGGGGGTTTACGTAAATATATAGGTGCACAGCATTGAAGGGGGGGGGGGCGGGGGCGGTGGGGGCGGGGGGGGGGGTGGTCTTCTCAAAAGCAGTTTATACTACAATTATGAACGTTATATTCTTGCTTTAATATTGGAACTATAGAAATATCCCATTTGTAGTCCAGGCTTAGTTAATTCATACAGATCAGCAATATGAGAATGGTCCAGCTTGTTGAATTGGTATTATTTGTCTGTAAGATCGAAATAGAGATGAATGGATATTTATAGCTCTGGGCCATTGTTTACCAGACCTACAACCATTTGAGGTGAAGAGAAGTGCCGTTCTTTAAGTTTGTAAAGATCAATCCTTTCATGACCAGACATGGACATCAGGACTTGATTAAGCGAAAGTAAGTAAAATTTTACATATTGAAAATATGAGAGATATCAAATTTTTATTATTTTCTTTTATTGACGATCAACTATGCTTGTGAGTATTGAATTTAAATCTGTAATTTGCATCGGTGCAGATGTGTATCTTTCATTAATTGAACGCTGCTGCTACATGAAATATTTTGATTTTCTAGATCCTACAGCATATCTTGATTCCCTGTTTCCAAACATGGCGTTTGAGAAAAGTGATGGAGAGAAACTGAATAGGGGGGCCCGCCCACCCCAACCAAGACAACCCGCGAAAACATCCATCAGTGCCTTCATCACCAAAATTATCGACCCCGAGAACCCTTTTTGGGACCTCGGACTCTGTCCAGGAATTTTGCTGGCTTCAGTTTGGTTCGTCTCTTCTAGTAGAGCAAGCCTCTCTAAATCCACGACGCCAACAGACAAGTAATGAAATCTGCTCTCATCACATCTCCCTCCATTTTTCGTGTTTCATCAATTTATTTATTTCAATTTTAAAAAAGTTAATGAATCTTTGAATACACTTGATGAACCAATAGCTGGTGATGTCTTCATATGAATAAAAAATTCCTCAAAGGGACATATACCCAAATAATCGCCAAGGTGACATGTATATGATTATTTTACGGAAGGATAGACGTTTCTTGTAAATTCATCTTATTAATAGTAACTATAGCACTGAGAAGGAACAATTGATCACTATACTTGTTTTGGATAATGGCTCTTTGATGTTGTAAGGAGCAGGCGTACAAGCTGCGGCGACTGATGGACGTTTGCCTGGCCATGTCTTCTCAGTAAGATTGTGTAAAGACCCCCGGCACAAGTACCCGGACATCTCCTGCTGTCTCACATCATCGC
>CAJDSM010025249.1:60-10436 GCA_903981925.1 Ostrea lurida | reverse complement strand
AGCCACCTCGACCCGACCGATGATGTGAAGAAGAAAAACTATAATAGTATTATACACTATATACATGAAGCTATATGCGCACTAATTTTGAGAAGATTTTTTAGAATTCTAAACGACGGTGAACTTCTAGTGGACCATGGAATGCACAATATTTAGTCATGTTCTGTAAAAAAAAAAAATGAATTTCAGTACTAAAACCACACGGGATATAAACTGCGATGGCGCGTTATGAAAAGTATCGAAGATCGGGTTTTAATATTTGTTTTTGACCAATGGAAGTTGGCAAATCCTGATAGAATATTTTACCTTGCTTCTTTTATTTCCAGTATCTGTTGTTCAAGGACAAACGTGTTACAGCTGTTCATACCATGAGAACGAAATCAAACGTGATTATGAATGTGTGATCGCCCCAGCCAATGTCACTACCGCTAATACTGTACAGTGTCCAAACGATACCAGGTGCTTCACGAGAGTATTATACTACAAAGGTAATTGCTCTGTAATAAAGATTTCTCAGAAGGAAACTGTAAACAAGTTTGATATAAAAATTTATTCCATTGGTCCACGGAAGATTGATTAAAAATGTTAAAGAAATGTATGAACTTTTTAGCTCACATTAGCTGATTGCTTGTGTTCGTCATCTGTAAATCTCTTCAAATCTAGAGGACCAACTTAAGGCAAACTTGGTACAACCCATGTAGGGAACGAGAACCGGAGTTTGTCAAAATGATTTATTATGTCCCCTTCCTTGGAAAGATAACTAGGAAATAGAGTGGAATGTTTCAAACACTTGGTTGAGAAAAGCTCATAATTGCAAGAAAAATTTCCTTATACATTAAAAATTAAAGATCTTTGAGGCCATGGCGATGCTAAAATTGCAAATTAACCTAAAAGTGTTACTTAATTTTCAAGGATGACTATAAAGCAAGGATGTCAGTTTTACTCGGACAGCTTAGTCGAGCGATAGTCGAATACTGGTAATATAATATGGACGGACAGGGTACAAGAGAGTACCTAATACGATAATGTTTATTTTGATACAGAAATATTGTACAAGCAACAATTAAAATCCACGAACATGTAGGCACAAAAAGAAACAAACATATTTATGAGGTCTTTTATGTGCGATTTTATTTTTGTTTGAAAAGAGTACTGTAAAACGAGACCATTTAGCGCACTATTTATCGCAGACGTACGATTGCGCTAAATTAAATTTGCATAAAGGTTTTCTATTAACATTATATTGTTGACCAGGTGGTAGTTTGCGCCATAATAGGTTCCTCGTTTTTTTACAGTATTGGACGAAAGTCTATTTTCTCGTTTTTACAGTGTTGGACGAAAGTCTGTTTTCTAAGTTTTGTCCCCAATTGTTCAGCAGATGAAAACAAAATCTTTGAAGATATGATACATGTATATCATGTTTGTTGTTTCCCCAATGCAAATTCAGTTTCACATAATGTATATTTCATCGTTTTGTCCTTCATCAGATCTTGTAAAATAAGCCCAAACAACTGATTTCGGAGACATGTTTACAAACCGACATCCAAACTCAGATGCCTCATTTAAACATGAACGAATTAAAAGAAGTTAACTTTAGCCATACATGATTTTACTCACATAAACACTGAAGCCCTTCTAACGAGTACTCGACTTTGAAAAATTAGTGAATGATCGGTATGACCAAATGATGTTTGTGTAGTCGTTGCAATCCCTACCATACATGTAGTGTTTGCTCACAGCATGACCTCGCGTTTAATTTTTTACATAGGAATATACAAAGACGTATAGATATCTTCTCATAAATCAGAAGTGTACAATACGTCAAATCAAACCTCACGTACATTCATGGTTGTGTATGCCATTCTCTCCCAAGAGCAGGGTGGGACCATGATAGAACTACTAGTGCAATGTTTCGTAGGTGAGCGGTGTGGTCCAAACGCCATATTGGCAGTAGAGAGATTAAGTATCGCGTGCATTATAGCAAACAGTTTTCATAATAACTATATATTTCTGTAAAGTGTTATTTATATCTCCTTTTCTCTTCTTAATTTGATTTTAATGTACATATAATGTATGACATTTTTTTTTTATTTTTTTTTTGGAAAACCAGATTCATTAAAGATTCGGTCCATAACGAGGGGCTGCGGAGAGCAGGCTTCATTGGATTGTGGCAGAAATTGTTGTTCCTCTGATCATTACTGGAACACGTGTTTAACAGAATGCCTGTCCAGCAGTGACTTATGTAACGATAAAGACAAGTCAGAATATAGCACCGGTAAATCCAAAGGCCCATCCGGCGGAAGTGCCCGTAATGCTATTCCAGTGTTTATGATAATCACCATTCTAATGTCTTCAGTCTTGGTTTTCTTGGAGAAATATGAATTCATCAGTGAACGAATTAACACAAATTGAGATGATAAATGCAGATTAATGAAACATTTTATTGTATTTATGATATCCCTGAGGGTTTTTTTTTTATTTTGGATTAAAATTCACGCCAAGCATTGGGTAGTCCTAGGGAGTTATTTACGTTGTTAGATATTAAAGACATCTATTAGGCAATGTACAGTTCTCACTAATTTTTTCTATCTCCAACATTGAAGTCTTCCAACACTAGTAATGATAATAAGAGTTACAGGAAATTCAAAGATCATTCATTCCTTGCAGAATTATTTGATGATGATTCAAAATTATACGACAACTGACAATGGTTTTTTGTTGTTGTTTTTTTGTGTAGTATGTATGTGTACAGGTGCATTATGTAAATTTGCTTTCTTCAAAGAGAAGTAACTCATGTATAAACAATTGTGCAAATAAAGTTTTCTCAAAATTCAAATAACAAATGCAGGACACATGAGTTGAACACCTCAGGATTTCATTATCTATTGCCGTACTAATCTAAAAAAAAATATTTCAAAGAAATATATACTCCACGTTACTGTTTTTTGCATTTTTTTGGGTATATTTTTTCATTGAAAAAACCCAAATTCTTCATCATCTGTTATCTTTTCCAAAACCCAGGTAATAAAGTCTGATTTTTTCCTCAAAAAATATCTAAGGGCACTATAATTTTACATTATTATTGCATCAAAACTGGTATACAGATAACGAACATTGCGTGTGACCTTAAACAAGAATATCGATTCGATGTCTCAAAAAGAAATGTCGAGAGGCTATGGCGTTGTTTGACAGACGCTGAAGCAGACGTTCACAGTCCTCTCTATTGATAAACATTATATCGACAAATTTTTTCATATGTAACAAGTAAACAAAGTATAGTAAACAAAGTATATTTGAGCTTTTATAGATCCATGTAATACTACATGTAGAAATAAAGGACACCACAGAGTCATCCATGACTGCTTCGTACTTGGATATTTATTGAACATTGACATTAACGGCAAACTAACAACTCAACTTTTTGACAAACGAAACGATTTCAACTTCTCCATCGTCACTTCCCATATTTATGTAACAATATTCATATCACCTGCATATGTGTGTATGTCTCTAAACTTATTCGGTACACAAGAGCTTGTTCTGCGTATGGTCAGTTTTTGAATCGAGGCAGGCTACTTACAAACTGTTGTTGCAGGGCTTTCAACAGTCACGTTTAAAAGCAACATTCGCAAATTCTATGGTCGTTATAACGATTTACTTTGCCAGTGTGACCTGCCATTGGATCAAAAGCTGTCTGATTGTTTCATAGCAATTTTTAAGCCGTTCTTCATACACTGATTTGACTACGGATTACTCCGTTTACCTGATGAAGACAATTAAATGGGCTCATGGGGCTGTGACAGGTCAACAGGGAATGCTTACTCCTTCTGGGCACCTGTCCCACCTCTGGTGTGTCCAGGGATCCGTGTTTACCCAACTCTTGTTTTTGTATTCATATAGGTGGTAGCTTTACGAAGATTGATCACAGTACGTTATCTTTGCCTTTACATGTACCACCAACACTGAAAGAGAAAACAATGCTATTGGATAATTACATTCTACTTATGTTTTCTTATACTTCTTTCAAATACCGTCACTTTAATAAATCATACCAATCATATTAATAAGCTGAGACACGCCTTCTTGCGAAAATATCGGTGCTGTGTCTGAGGTAAAAGAAGTAATTGGTCGCAATACCATTTCGTATTGCAATAATATTAACATTCAACAAGTAAAAATACCCCTTTTTAAAGTGTTCAAGAGCATAGAAAACATTACCTTTGAAGCGAGGGCTTTGACTAAGTTGAAAATGGACTAATTGCAAAAGCTTAACGAGATGCTGTATTGAAGCGGTGAATGTGTTTGTGCCTGAAAGACGAGGAGACAAAAGCCTAGTCTGCTGCCAAGCGTTTACTACTGCATACAGGCCTATATGTTCAGCACTAGTAGTCTCGCCCTCAACAGTGTCAAGCAGTAGTAATAAAAATTGAGAAATGATTTAATTGTTTAAAGCCTGCGCTATTTATCGCCATCAAATATTAATGACCTGATACCCCCTCCCACTTAAACAGGGAATTAGGACAGTGAATTTGTAGTTTACATAGGTAACACTAGACCATTCACCTGCTGATGGATAGTGTTAAGATATCAGAGACAATAATCCGCGCAAGTGGGGACGGTAGTGAAGAAACAGATCTTACAAGAAAGTGCCAGTTGGAAAATGAGATTGTGTATAGAGATTGGGAAGGCGGGAGCAAACCATGTAAATTGTTAACCTTCATCTGTATGTAAATATTCTTTCCGTAGAGAGAAGAAGGGTGCTGGTTTTAATCAGACTGATTATCTTTTGTCTTGTTAAAATTCAGCTGGAACAGTACATTGATGGTATGAATAAATAGATGCTCGGTGAACAATGAATAAATAAGAGCGACTCTGTTAATTTAATGATATAGTCTAGATATCAAAGAAGCCATTCATTTACCAGAGTGTATATCTGTTCCATAATTGTAATGGAATTTGGTAAATGGTTACATATTGATCATGAATTCTTAGTACTGCGATAGTTTTATGAAAGATCTTTCAGTGGCGATATACATGTAGTAATACTTTAAAATAATTCATTGTTTTCAAAATATGCGCTTTTTAAGCTTTTAGCTTGCAAATGCCACATGGCATGAATATATGCACTTCCAGTATGTTGAATTCGCAGGGTATCAGAATAAAGTTATCGAAGAATTGAATCACCCAACTTGATCTCCTTTGTTACATCTTCAACCCGATAAATCGTTCTTGACAAACACACCAGCAAATGAAATAATTCAATTTTATCGGCCTTTTTACATGTGCCCAAAACATTCTCAACCCGAAGAAAATGATATAATAATTCAAACACACCAGCAAAACTTCATGGAACGCCCATAACTCCAAAGCCCAAAATCATGTTGATAATCGAAATTAGTCACTCTCATAGTTCAAACATACCAGTGTAACTAGATCCACCTGCTTGTAGCCTCATTGAGTTTAACTGAAACCGTTTTCACTTTAAATTCAACAGCTGTCCGTCTAACACGTCTAGTGGACAAATATTTAAAATTTTGACAGCATTTTGACAAATCATGTGACTGAGTGAACGTTTCGGTAAAGAAGTTTTTAATGTACCGGAAGTCAAGTCAGTTTTACTGGTTTATTTGTAATAGAATTTGAGTAATGCAGGGATTAAAGAATTTGATAGATCGTGAATATTCATGTATGATCTCTATCTTATTTTTTTTTTTAAATTATAACAATTAATTTACTATGAAGTGATCTGTCACAAGAGAAACCATCTACAGAAATAAGAAAAAAAATCCTCCGCGACTTCACAAGACAGGAATTGCTTATTCTACCTTGAATCACGATTATCTGAAAAGGTCTATACATTGGATTGAATTTTCTGTCTATTTACCATCTTCGCTAGCCATGGGCTTTTCGGTCGACTCCGCTCCCCATAAACCCTTGGCCGATATGCCTTGCAAATTGTCGGTCATACATGCTGTCACCTATATTGCCACGTAATTCTGATGAATAATATTAGCCAATGAAATAATGGCTTATGTAGGCTATAATTAGCAAACAATATAAGGTCGTAAACTGTAAAATGGGGAATTCATTGAGCATCGAGTACTTAATCTCCCAATTCAAAAGTGACCGATAAATCGGCCAAGGGTTATGGGGAGCGGAGTGAACCGAAAATCCGTTGGCTAGCAAAGATGTCTTATTTACAAACAAATATACTAACACTCGGAATAAACTTCTTTTTTTTTTTTCAAATCACGAATAGTTCTGTGTCAAAAAAACAATTTTCCTCCCGATTTTTGTATATCACATGAGTAAGCATTAAAATCTTTACATCTTAAAAAGTTTACTTGCTCAACAATGTGTGTTTGTTTGATGAAGATATTTTAGCTTGTCAGTAAAAGCCATATTATCTACATAAAAAATAATAGTCCTTTTTCATACTTAATGTCGTACAATACTTCAAGCAATTCAGATCAATTTCTACAGAGCACTGATGGCGGTACTGGTAAACTGAGAAACGAAACGAAATCTGTAAAGTGAGAAATCGAAATCTAACGAAAAGAAAACGAAATCTGTAAAGTGAGAAATAGAGAAACGAAATCTGTAAAGTCAGAACAGGGACATATAACATGCATCTAGATCTATTTTTATCAAATAATCGATAAAACTGAGGGTCATATGGTATTTTGTGGACTGGCGGTCATATCAAAAAGTATATGGTCCGAAGCATAATGCCTGAAATTAAGTAAATTATTCAATTAATACATGTATATTACAATTTTAGATTATGCAGATTCAGGAAATTCATTAAATTTACTTATATATAATATTTGCCCGAAACTTGAACTCCAGTCCAAATACTTTTATTGCCCAGGATGATCACACATAGACAACTCGTGGAACAAATTTGTAACATGTATATTTCCATAGTGAGAAATCAAAATGTAACGGCCTTTAAAAAATAAACAAATTGATTGAAAATTACTTGGTAAGTCTGTTATTTCGACAATGGATATTTGTAAATTAAGTAATGAAACTTATTTGAAAAATTTAAGATATCTTAATTTTACACGGTTTACGGATTCATATACAACTCGGACCCCTTCAAAACTGAGAGTATGGCTCCGAGTGTACCGGTAGAGTAAGCGTCCTTTCACCTTTCATTTGACAGTCTGATTCTCTGAGGAACATAACTTGTAAACTCGCGTTCGGGACACCTTGGTTTTGTGGTTTACTGGATGTAAGTTTTAAGTATTTTCTTACGCTCTTACTGTTGCACAGCTTTAAGGGTCTGGGACTATATATTACCAGTATAATATATACTGGCAAAAGGGGTCAAAATCACACCTTTTTATAATTTTTGTTAACTTCTTATCAGCTTTTTGAATTTTGTTTCTTTGTTAACAACTATATTTCGGGAATGATTATCGTGGCGTTTACCTATTTTACTCTTGGTGTTTGATTTTCTATGATCCTGTATTAGATTGGTGTTGGGTAAACTGTTACTTACCCTTACTTCCAACATATATCATACTGTGTCAGACACTCTAAGTACTGCATGTGTCCATTTTTGCAGATTTCTTTTCTTTTCGTTAGATTTCTCACTTTACAGATTTCGTTTCTTTTCGATAGATTTCGATTTCTCATTTACAGATTTTCGTTTCTTTTCGCTTAGATTTCGATTTTTCACTTTAACAGATTTCGTTTCGTTTCCAGTTTACCAGTACCTTACTGTAGGACAAGTGATCCTGTGTAGGACAAGATCCTGTAAGTAATGTAAACCAAGACCGGCGAAAAAGAAGTACGGGTTCTCGCCCTTAGAACATGATTCCATTTGACAGATCGATTATATTGAACTCCACGATAGCTGTAATGGTATGTGTCTAAACAAGGCACACTAGACGCAAGTGCCCTTTATTGATACTAACTAGGAGAACAAGTATTTTTTATGCATTAAACCTAAGCCATCATCACCTAGTATTGAAGTTAATGTCGAGTGTACATGTATGTACACGGAAGAATCGTTTGACGAGTGAGGGGGAAGTGGTTGGTCTAATTATTCAGTGCACCATGGTTTCTTTGAATTGTTTATTAAAAAGTTATAACATTTTCTCACTACGCCCCTAACTAACACGGAAAACAGTCCCTTAGAATTGAGTCGGATTAATAAGAACAGTTTTGAATGTAATAGTGATTTAAGATTTAACCAAATTTCACCTGAATGTGGCATGCATAGTATACAGTTTCAAAAAGACTTTATAACAGCCGTTATATTTTCAAATACTTCTAGAAATCATGACAGAGCGAGCTGGTCTATAGCTATTGCATGGGGTCGTCTCCTTTGAATAGCGACGCAATTAATCCGACCACATTTCCATGGTGATTTTCATGAATTAACATATTCTAGCTTTAAAGAGTTTGACCAGAAACACAATTACACGACAAACATAAAAAAAATTATGCGTGTTCATGAGGCTACCATTCAAACATTGACGCTTTCTCATACTGCGATATATTTTGATGAATTTTAGAAAATTTCCTTTGTATTCTCAAACCCATTTCAATACAATTGCTTTTCTAATAGTCTGCAAACACGATCACTTACCATGGTGTCCTTGCAGGGTAGTGCAGCGGTAACACTCGCGCTTCTCGAAGATACTGGCGAAAACGAACCCAGAGAAACAGGACTTTGTAATACATGATATTTAAATAAAATTGGTGATGAGTCTCGCACGTTTAATGGCAAGTCTCTGATTGATGTAAGAAGACAATGTTTATCATCAAAACAAATACTAGTACGTTTCAAAAATATTGTCACATTAAAAAACAAGTATCTGAATTCAAACAAGCAATGTTATCTAAGAATATGCATAAAACATTGATAAAATATGTTCCGCCACCTATCGACCACTCGAATATTTTTATCAATGTTTCTATATATTCTTAGATAACATTGCTTGTTTGAAAACTCTGTATATACACTGTATATGCTGAAAATCACCATATATAAACAATTTTAGCTAACCTGCCGAAAGCTCAAGTGAGCTTTTCTGATCGCCTTTGTCCGTTAACTTTTCACACTTTTTCGACTCCTTCTCCAGAACCACTGAGACAAATTCAACCAAACTTGGTACAAATCATCCTTGGGTAAAGGGATTCAAATTTGTTCAAATGAAGGACCTGACCACTTTCAAAAATGGAGATAGTCCGAAATGCAAAAAATAGGTGGTGTCATTTAAAAATCTTCTCAAGAACCACTGAGACAGAAAAGCTGACAATTACATGAAAGCTTCCTGATATAGTGCAGATTGAAGTTGTTCGGGATTCTATTTATGGTCCAATAATTTACTTTTAACCTTTCTTATTTTCAAGCGGCATTTGTTTCGCAAATCAATCACGTGCATACGTGTATCTTTCTGATTTTGTCTTAGTTATATTATTTTGAGTTACTGAACTTTGTTTAAATGTAATTTGGAAGTAGTTTTTTGTTAAGGTACTCTCTCTCTCTCTCTCTCTCTCCTCTCTCTCTTCTTCTCTCTCTCTCTCTCTCTCTCTCTCTCTTCTCTCCTCTCTTCCTCTCTCTCTTAAATAAGTACTCACATGTACAGTGTGGACCATTTTCGATAGTTGTGTCTAGTCAGAGTAAACGTCAAGAAAATTTTCTGAAGAAACAAAATATAAAAAGGTTCCTTGTACCTATCACATTAAATCAACAATGACGCATTATAGTTATGAACAATCAGTATACATCAAAAAACAAGCGTTATGAAGGTCATTGTTTAGTCTCATTGCGCCGGCATTGGAGGCAATGTGCAGATTTAGTACCCTACCCTGGACCCCCTACTTGATGAGAAGGAATGTGAATACTGATGACACCCCCCTCCCATCCGCAGTGCGATAAATATGTAATTTTATGTATATGTAAGTATGATATTGCCTCTTGTTTACGGCTGATGGCATTTATGATTAAAGTTTCAGTAAATTTATCCATCAGATTCCCAATGTATACGTTTAAATTCATAAGATGTTTGGAAGAATATCCCTGAATGAAGTTCAAATAGACATCAGATATACTGCTGCTACGACTTCTAGCTAGTTTGGGAAATTCACCCGTGGAATTCTATTCTGCGACCTTGTAGGGATGACTATTTATTTGACAGGTTCACGTAATGGAATTCAAAGTCGCATTCATTGAAAAAAATCTTTTTGTTATTGTTAGCATTAAGGTCATGCTTAGTGATGAAAAGGCTACGTCACCTAATATGATAAATTTTATTTATGATAATCGGTTACCTTGATAAATACAGTCTCCGTTCTATTTCGATGAGAATGTAGTTATTAAATAAGTAAACCATGGTTATGATGTCGATAAGAAATCT
>CAJDSM010025246.1:62-27692 GCA_903981925.1 Ostrea lurida | reverse complement strand
TTTTGTTCATTGCAATGGAGAACTTGTCCAGCTGTACTTGAACTTGGACCATCCCCGGGGACCATCAAACGTTGAAATTTAAGCTTCCTCGCAATCTAATGCATCAATTCTAGGGATGTCAACGAATATTCAACTATTCGAATAGTCTTCGATAACATCGACTTTCGACTAAAAAATATTAGTCGAATAGTCAGTAAAATTTTAGCATACTGGTAATTTACCTATTTCGGTGTCCTGTCATATCTGATATTGTCAGAAAAAATAGCACTTTCCGATAATTCAGTTTCATCAAAGAAATTTCGTTTCGCCTACGGGTTTACTTGCATCAAACCCTTGAACTGCATAATCAATCTACAGACACAGCGCTGGCTCGGACAATAGTTTTTATATCAAAAACTCCGTATAAGGGTTTGAGCGAAAAGTTACTTTTTCCGTAAATATTACAATGTAACATGTACGAGTACATGTGTGTGTAACACATACTTGTGTTGGGGTACTCAATATATGAGATTAATCTACACTTGTTTGGAATTAGAGGGCCGCGTATGTTTCCCTACATGTATCGGCAAGTCGACACTGGAGAAGAAGCAGCAAAATTCCTATTGTTTACTTTGAATGAACTGCAGAATTTTGGACAGCGTAATGGCTACAGATGGATGCACAACAAGTGTAAACTCTCAGACTGTGGGGTAACAGTTTCTCGACATATAGTCATCTCATGAAAACTTGGAACCCAAATGGGATATTGAAACGGCAGAGGAGAATGTCCATAGACGGCCAAAAAGTTCTATGTTGATTAGAGATAACCAAACTATCCTGTGGACAAATAATATTGAAATCAATTGGGGACTGAGAACTTTCCCATTGGGATTAATGTCTACTTTTTGCAGAACTTATTGATATACGGGCACATCTGAAATATTGTATTACCAGAAACCAAAAAAAAAAAAAAAAAAGTCACGATTACATCATTCATGTTCCATCCACGCTACACTAAATTCCTTTGACCTTAATATTTTTCAATAATCATGGTATAACAAAGAGAGCAGATGTTCAAAATAAGCTAAAAAAATCCTCGCACTAGCTCTTAAAAAATGTTTGAACAAAACAAGAAATATATCATCGGCGGCCGGGGGGGGGCGGGGGGGGGCGGGCGCCAGGCGGGGACAAAGATTCCATTATATCGATGCTTTTAAAGTTGAGGATCAACACCTTTAGAACTAAGAAAAAACATTCAAACATAATAAAATTGCACACATTTTATGACGAATAAAGAGTACAATCAGGAATTAACACCCATGTGCTTGTCTCTCTGAACACGTCCTGGCACTGTAGACAGACAGGGATAAACGGACATAATTATTCCATTACACCCTCTCCCCAGTTCTTTGAGAGAACAACTAAGTCATTCCTAAAAAAAAAAAAAAAAAAAAAAAAAAAAAAAATAAAAAATGATGAAGTCCATCAAGTTGAAATACAAAAATCAATAATTTCATGAATGTCAAAATTCCAGGTACAAATCTTCAAAATCCACATAAGCTTTACAAATATAGACATGGTTTTAATCAAATCAGTACACCAGTGTTAAGAATATACTCTGGACAAATTATGTCCACGGACGGACGTACAGATAGACCGTGTGTGTGTGCGTGCGTGCGTGCGCGCGCGCCTTAGAATTAGAACCCCGAGGTTGTCAACTTCACAGTTTTGGTACCTACCTTTCTGCATTTCCTTTGATATATATTTAATTTTCGTTCGGTGTTTACTATAAGTCCTTCAAATGATAAAGACAATCGTGTTTTGTTTTTGTTTTTTATATCGTTATTACCGTTTTTATATCGTTATCCCACTCTGGTTACAACACCCACGCATCCTAATAAAATTTACATTGTTTTTGTAAAGGGCTACACGTGCCTATAATAGCCAGTGGCGGTTCCAGGATTCGTCAAAAGGGGGGGGGCTATTGAAAAGGGACAGTTGGCTTAGGTCTGGAGTGAAAGCCCAAGTGGGAGCCGGGGGCGAAGCCCCCGGAAGCTCCTGGTTTAAGGGTTTTTAAAAGTTATCATGGTTTAGGGGGGGTTGTCTGGCTTCTATAAATAATAATAGTTTTAAAAGTCACGAAAAGGGGATGGGGCGGTTCTCTAAATCCGTCTATGATAGCACTATAGACACACATGTATGAACATTACATACAAAGTTAGGCCCTGTCCTGAAGTAACTATATCTACCCTTGGTATTTTGAAATTTTACAATTTTGGTACAGGCCTTTCTGCTCTATATGACTATGCATTTAGCTTTTCACAAAGTTGTAGAGAAGATTCATATCAAATTTGACGAAATATTGAAAATTAAGGCAGTTGTCAAGAAGCAACGACGGACGTAGATCTAGATCAATTTAGTGGGTGAGTGACTCAGGTAAACTAATTCCGATCTTTTCGCGCATCTACATGTATATGTCTATTTTATTTCATTATAGGAAACATCACGTTAATAAAGTGCATAAATTCATTAATTGTTCTCATGATCTGTTCCTCTTTTATAAAAAGATAATTCGTATAGAATATTTCGCGTTTATTCGCGAACGTTTCGTGTTTATGGATTCACGAACGTTTCGCCGCGAAATCCACGTGTTTAAATTCGCTAAAGTTACGCGTTTAGTCGCGAAAATTTACGCTCTTATTCGCGAATTTTTTGCGTTTTATTCGTGTTATGGAAAGTTTTGCATTTATTCGCGAAACGTTCGCGTTTATTCGCTAAACTTGCGCGACGTGCGCGTTTATTCGCAAAAGTTGCGCGTTTATTCACGAAATTAATGTGCGTTTTTTTTAACAACCAACGTGAGCTGAATGCATGGGCGTCATTGACCTCAAGGGAGCAGTTGTATGTACATGTACTATAGGCTTCAAGTTGAGTCGGACAAGCACGGGCAGAAATATACATGTAGGTCACCCAAATGGCCTTCGATCTAGTTTCGACCCATGCACTGTTCATAAGGATCGTTATCTTCAGTTCTGAATTATATTACGTGCATTAATTGAATTAACTCTGATGGTATTAAACAATGCTGAATTTGGCGAGCGCCATACTGAATTTTCTGCATAGTACCGGACTAAATACATTGACGATATTGTTCGATTCATGCGCGCTTCCAATCAATCGAAGAGAGCAATTATATTAAATTGATTTGATGTCTGCATTAATCAGTTGATAATTTAAGCAATAATTAAGACATCTTCGATTGTTTGAATTTATTTTAATCAGGGTTCCAAGGGATACCCCGCAAGACCGGTTGAGTATGAACAAAAAACAAAACAAAACAAAACAAAAATCCAAAGAATTTTTAAAATAGGACCTAATGCATTTTGATAGAGGATAAATGATATCTACCTTTAGATAAAATTTCAAGTCATTGCCATTTTTAAAAGCACATGACCGTACCTCATAACCGTTTTAATTCAGCAGGGGCGTAGCATTAGGCTAAGCACTGCCTGTACATAAAGTAGACAGGCATGTACATATGTAGGCTATATCTGTCTACTTCTCTAGAAGATATACGCCAGCAGGCCATGTCATGCACATCGTTCGGTCAAGAAAATAAAAATTATGTGAAGCAACCATTATCGAATTATTAATATCGGCAAACAAAGTTAGTTGATTCAAAATCAAAGTGAACATTTTCGAATCTATAGGCATCGATTTTATTTCGCCCACTCAAAATGTTAAAACCCAGGAGCTTGCAACTTTATCGCGGTGACCAGAGCATTGTCCTTCCTTGACACCGATCGAGTGACGCAATGGTCACTAGGGCAAGAACATTGGACTATGTACTGATCCACATGCATGTACTGATCCATATATGCTCTCTTCAATTAAACAAAAACAGGTCACAAGGTTTAATCTAAATAGGACACAAACAGCACGTGGACCTTTCCAAAGCTCTTGCTCCAAAGCCATTCAGATTGATATGTGATATTTTATGGGAATTCAGGTGATATAAAACTATCTAGGGACATTTTCCATTCGTGTGTTTTGGGTTCAAGCTATGGGAGGGGGAGGGGGGGGGGGCAGTAGTTGAAACAAACAATCTCTGTCTTCTGCGGATATTGAAATAGTAGGCAGCCGCTAAGAATATAGAGCACAAACGAGTAAAATGTAACTGTTGTCCTCCACAATGTTGAATTGTAAACATAGCACATATAAATAAATAGATAAATAATGGAGGGAAATATCAAAGAAGTACACGTCCGACAAGTCATACATGCAGTGTTTACAAATGAAACAATGAAGTCAGATGAGAAATCACATCTGAAATCAGTTCTTACAAATTATATCGTGTAAAAGAGGCTTAATAGATCAGTCTCTGTCTGGTTTTTTTACATCCGACACTTTGACATAAAAAATTATTATAAATAAACGCTAGATTATTGCATTTACATTTACGCAAATGTAGTCCCCCCCCAAAAAAAAAACCAAACAACCCCCCACCCCCACCCCCACCAAACAAACCCCGCCACCCCCCATATAATATAATATATATATATATTAATAAACAAAAGCCTCACGGGCTTGTACACATTACACATATTTTTTTTATTTATTTATTTATTTTATTATATTTTTTTTATGTTTTTTTACTCTTTATTCTTTTTTGAAATCTAGTTATTATTATCATATAATTCTTATTATCATCAGACAAGTGTAAAGTCAACTTCGACGACGATCACGGTTACGTGCACCTGTTAATCATCCGTAAAGACTAGTCTGGTATTTAGTTTTGAGCAACCCTGTAAGTATTCATTTTCCCAAATTCGTCATGGAGGTCGAAGGAGCCACGCGAATACCCGCTATTGCTGAACTTGCTACGAGTGCTAGAAAGGCTTTTGTGGACAAATTTGAATGTGAGCCAGAGTGTGCCGCCTATGCTCCAGGAAGGGTCAATTTGATTGGAGAACATACCGACTACAATGAGGGATTTGTTTTTCCAATGGTACAGTTTAAATGTTTCATCATTCATCCCATTTTTCAATGCTGTCGATTTTATATGTAGTTTTGTATTTTATGGTTCGAATGTATAATATACAACTTCAATCATTCATTGATTATGGCTTATTTTTACTGAAAGGATGACCATTGTCTTCATCTTTTAAAATGTCAATACTACAAAAGCCGCGAAACACGTACTGTAGAAAATTTGCTTCACTTGCATTGGTCAGATTGGTTACACCTCTATATTCTACAGTGTGTTTCAAAAACAACATACAAACCTTACACTGTCCTTAACAGCTATCAGGTATATCTGGAATAGATCTATGATGATTTTAATGCCCATTAAATCTTTGATGGGGGGGGGGGTGGTATTAGTTTTTTCCTATATGGTTTTCCGTATGTCTGTCAGCAGGAAGAAAACTTTTAAAAAAAACATTGTGCATATTAAACTCGCTTGAATGGTAAGCGGTACCGTATAGGGCTTTCATTTTTCATACGTGTATTCCTTATGAATCATAAGCCCTTTCCACTTGTAGCGAAAGAGTTGACCTGACCTTGACCTACTTTATGAACTTTAATAACATTGGTCATAATTTCACGTGTGTATTCCTCATGACAATCCCTTTCCACTAGTTGGTAGCAAAATTTTTGACCTTGGACTTTGACCTATTTTTCGAAAATATTAATGTTGGTCATACCATTTGAACGGTAAGCAATACAGTGGATTTTATTTTTTTTTATGCACCCATGGATTATAACTTATAAATTGTAAGTACTACGGTAGGGCTTTGACATTTCACTTAAAGTACGTTTCTTGTGACAAAACCTTTCTGATGGTACTAAGATTTTTGACCTCCTGACCCTTGGGAAGTCTTGACTTACTTTTCAAAGCTTTAATAGTGGCCATAACTTTTGAATGCCAAGAATAGGGCTGTCATATTTCACTGTATCATTCCTTTATGACAAGCCCTTTCATCTGAGTTACCAAAAATGTTTGGATCCTACTGACCTGAACTTTGACCTACTGTTAAATTGAAACATTTAACTTATATTAGCCATAAACTTAAATGATAAGGGGGATAGAAAACCTTCATATTTTCCAACACTGCAAATCTTCTATGCACACAGCCCCTCCCCTGGACCAAATGAAGGAATACAGGGCATTAGTGTTTCCAAACACCATTCTTTTTTTAGCTCAGCCTTGACCGAAGGCCTCAAGTGAGCTTTTCCCTGATCCAAAATTTGTCCCGTTGTTTTGTCGCCGTCGCCGTTGGTCGTTGAACTTTTCACATCTTCCCAAACTTCTTTCAAGAACCGCTGGCCGAATTCCAACCAAAGCTTGGTACACGTCCATCCTGGGTGAAGGCGGGCTTCATATTTTGTTCAAATTGAAAGGACAGCCCTTCTAAATCAAGAGGGGAATAATCAGAAAATGACAAAATAGAGGTGGTGTCATTAAATATTCCTTCTCTTCCGAAGAACCACAGGGCCAAGAAAAGCCCTTGAAAATATTATGGAAGCTTCCTTGATAGAGTGGGGATTCAGTTGTTCAATCATACCCCCGGGGTACACAATGGGGCCACAATAGGGATCCAAAGTTTTACAATGATTATATAGGAAAAAATTCTATTAATTAAACCTCTTTCTCAAACCAGCACTTGGCCAGAAAGCTTTGAAATATATGGAAGCTCCTGATATAAAGAGATTCAAGTTTTGTCAAATCATGACCCCGGGTACGGATGGGCACATTAGGGGATTAAAGGTTTGCGATGCAGATATTTAAGGGAAAAAATCTTTCTTCTGAAAGAACCCACTGGCCAGGGAAAAGCTTGAAATTATATAATGGAAGTTTCCGTTGATATTAGAGGCGGAAAATTCAGAGTTTGCCTTCAAAGATTCATGACCCCCGGGTGACGATGGGGGGCACAAAGGTCAAAAGATTTACATATGGATAACCTATAGGGAAAACCTTTAAAAATCTTCGTTCTGAAGAACCCACCTGGGCCAGCATAGCTGAAAATTTATATGGAAAGCTCCTGATATAGAAGATTCAAGTTTTGTATTCAATCATGACCCCCGGCGAGTATTATGGCCCCAATAGGGGAATCAAAAGTTTTAACATATGATTATATAGGGGAAACATCTTTAAAAATCTTCTTCCTCAAGAAAAACCACTTGGCAGGAAAGCTTGAATTTTTATTGTAAGCTTCCTGAATAGAGGAGATTCAAAGTTGTTCAAAAGGGAGAATTCAAGTTTGTTCAAATCATTGACCCTCGGGGATATGATGAAAGCCCCAATAGGGAATCAAAAGTTTTACATGCCAGTATATAAAGATAATTCCTTTAAAAACCTTTTTTCAATTGAACAAAGAAGGTGATATTAACCTGAAAGGCTTCCCGATTTATGGAGGTTAATTTAGGTTCTCAGATATGCCTTCCACCCGACATAGGTTTAAGATTTAGTTTTTAACAGTGGTAATTCTTAAATCCCCAAAGTATTGCCTCTTTCTTATGAAGCCCCAGCTTGTGCTCAGTGAGCCGATGTGGCCCATGGGCCTCTTGTGAAAACTAACATCACATGAGGATATTGATCAACCTTACCTTAATATTATGGTGGTCATTTCAGGCATTGCCACAGGTTACAGTCATTGTGGGCAAGAAGTCCAAAGGGAACACATGCCGTGTTTTAACTCTCGCTGATTCTGTTGATGATCCTAGATATGTAGAATTTCCAGTACCTTCTGCAGAAACCCCCCTCAAACCGGGTGCTCCAAAATGGGCCAACTATGTTAAAGGAGTTGTGGCAAATTTCAGAGGTTTGAAATGACACTCCTTAGAATTGCATCAGTAAGATAAAAACAATGTTTAAAATATCACTTTCATGTAATTTAATGCATTCAAGATTTGAATTTGGGAAAGATTGCTTGTTATGAAATTGAAAAAGTGAATAACAGATTAAAAAAAATTCATTTTCATATAATTCAAAGCATTCAGTTAGCCTTAGACTTTACAGTTGAAAATGAATGTTTGATAAACAAACACCAGAATCTCATTTACAAAACAATAATGAAGGTAGATCTAACTATTTTATGGCTGTTTTATATACATATATATGCAGGCCATTGTAGAGCGATTCCTTATTTTAGGTACTGTTGTCCCTTTTGATGCTGTCGTAATTTCGTCAGTACCACTGGGTGGGGGCGTGTCCAGTTCTGCCTCAGTAGAGGTGGCGACGTACACGTTCCTGGATGTTCTTACGTCGGGTGGCGGAGATGTATCCAAGAAAGACAAGGCTCTGGCGTGCCAGAAGGCAGAACATGAGTATGCTGGGATGCCGTGTGGAATAATGGACCAGTTTATTTCTGTTATGGGCCAAGAGGGGCATGCCCTCCTCATAGATTGCAGGTAAAGAATTGGGTATATGAATTTTGGGATGAAATAATCATTCAGGTGATATATATTGTATCACTTAGCACTTATAGTCTAGCTTTGTCAAAACTTGATATTTAAGCAGAAGTATTAATTTCATACTCCGTGCATTAAACATGCAAATATCAAATACTGTAAACATGTCTTTAACTCCATGTTTCAATTTTAACAGTTTTCTCTGTTGTCTTTTGGTATAATTCATGGTGGGTTTGATTTCATGTGAAAATGAATTGTTTTCCTCCTCGAGACTGTATACCATGCCATGCTTTTTTGTTCGTAACCCTGCATTCATGGCTCCTTTGTGGTCCAGTACATGATAGAAATATGCCTTTCAGCAGAATTATATTTGTTGGAAATATAATTCTGGTAAAAAAGTAGATATTTTCCATTGATATAACACGAAAAATATATTATTAAGGGCAACAACTCATATTTTGGTAATTCCACAGTTTTACAAAAATATGTTATTTCCTGATGTTGACATATACTTTTGTTTTTGTATGGCAACATAAACATTTTCTTTCATTATTAATTACATTAAACTTTAAATGAGTGAAAAAAGAAATAATCAAAATGTTTGAACTCATGAATTCCTTTAGTAGGGATCGTCCTTATGTTCCTGATAAATCGGTTTTCTAAATGATTTTCAATATTAATCATCACCATAACTATATTACTGTAAAAGAAACTATTTGTGAAGAATTTATTAAATTCATATATTACTAGGATACAGTTTACTCCCACTTTGATGAATCAGTATTAGAAAAGGGATGTTTATGTTGAAAGTGTAGACAGTTGCCCTTCACATATCCAAAATTAAAACAATTCACACTAAATGACTTGTGTATGCATTCGAGCGATTAACTGCCTTGACTTCATTCAATGTCAGTGCTTTTGATAATGGATGATGCAAAGTTTAACACAATCAAAGGAAAAAACCTCTTCGGCCCCCCCCCCCCCCCCCCGATTCCAGTATAGCCCTCCTACGACTTTGTTGCGGGGGTTGTTAAAAGAAACAGAAAATGTAATGTAGAGACAGACCCCTGACAGACTTTAATTAGTCTAGTCTGGATGATATACTGAAATTCAGGGAACCCACCTGAATTGTTCATTATATCCAAAATTCAATATTACTGGTGTTGAACTATTTTAAAAATACTGTTACTTGGAATTATTTTTGACTTCATTATAACAAATAGCTCAACATAGCCTGTCATAGGTGACTTCAGTGTAACAAATCGTTCAGTATAGGCGACTTCAATATGAATGATGAATGGAGTAGAATGTAGTATGTTATTGTATGGTACATGTTTCAATGTATTGCATTCAAACTGATTCATGTCGTGTTAGACCTGGGTATGGGTGATAAATCTATGTACTGAATGTGAATACTATAATGGTACTTTGTATTCATAGACCAGAGAAAACATGATATTACACTATATATAGAAAAAAGCAATTACATCTGATTAATGGTATAGGTAATTCAGATAATGAATGTTATGTTGACAGTTTCCTGTGTATGTAACCAATGTCATCTTATAGTTTTTACTGCTGAAATAATCCATTAATTTAGTCATTTTGACCTTGCATATATAAATAGAATACCAAGGTTGGAGGCAAAATATTTCAACTGTAACTTAATTTGTCATCTGTAACAGAGCAGTTAAAGCAAATGAGTTCTGTTTTATAACAAACTGAATCGGATGTCTAATGTTCACACCTTGGTAGTACATGTATCTCGACATTGGTGCACACAGTCCATGTGGTCTATTAAAGATTTTAGCCTACATATCATCGAAGTACTTAACTGAAAGCATTACATATGTTCTACAATGAAATAAGAGAGAGAGAGAGACTAAATGTCCCATATTGACAAATTATAAACAGTTTTGTTTTCCATTAATAAAGTGATAGTTTTTGTTATTTTAAAGTGGGTAAATTTTTCAAATTTCATATAACAAAATTAAATTATATTTATATATTTTATCAAAAAATTTGAAAAATGTTCATGGGTAGGTCCACTGCAGGAGGGTTGAGCACCTCCCACACCTCCCACTATTTTGGTGCTTATCATGCCTTAGCAACACCCCCCGGCTTTTCCGCTTCAAAGTAGTCTTATCAAGATCTAATTATCATACATGCCACTGAATGACATTATTGACACTTGGAGAAAAATTTATTACCCCCCCCCCCCCCCCCCCCCCCAAATCTAGTTTGAAATCCCCAAGAAGACATTCTTACAAGTTGGCAGTTAAATGAAATTCCAAATTGCAGACCTAGTTTTCTAGTTTGCCCATCCAGTGACCTGATGGTCCTATAGAAAAAGGCATGGTCTGCCCATCCAGTGACCTGACTGGTTGCGGAAAAGGCATGGTCGAGGCAACTTTTAAGTTATGTTTACTGAATTCTTGTAAAGTTCATTAGTTGATCACATGCACTTTGTGAACTTTTGTATTTTTAGGTCAATGGAGGGTCATTTGGTGCCAATGAATGACCCAAATGTGGTTGTCTTGGTAACAAATTCAAACGTCAAGCATGAATTAACAGGGTCGGAATACCCGACAAGGAAGAAGCAGTGTGAAGTGGCAGCACAACTGATAGGCAAGAAAAGTCTGCGGGAAGCGACCATGAAGGATTTAGAAGGTATTCAAGGAGAAAATTAACACCTTTGAATGTTGGTACATGTATTCAGAAAGAAAAAAAAATTGCATTCTGTATACAAAATAAGGCAGTGTTGGTACATGTTTTCAGAAGAAGAGAAATGCACTGTATAGAAAATAAAGCAGTTTTGAAATTTTTCCTTCAGACATGAAAAGTAAATTTGATGATGTGACATATAAGAGGGCTCGTCATGTTATTGGGGAAATTTCACGAACAGAAGAGGCAGCAAAATGTTTGCAACAAGGTGATTACACAAGATTTGGGAAACTGATGGTGGAGAGCCACAATGCACTAAGGTTAGATACTTTGTTCAGTCAGACCTATTTCTGTATGCATGTTCCATCTTTTGTAGAGTACTGTGGAATCATTTTAATTCGTGGGCCAATGTTCGTGGATAACCAAAATTGATGGTTCGTGGGGACGTAATTTCGTGGGTAATTGATACATAATATTTTTAACAATTATAAGTAACGATTATAAGGAAAATAAAACATGTTCGTGGGGACGTAAATCGTGGGTAAGAGTGACCCATGAAATCCACGAACATTGGTCCCCCATGAACAATGATGATTCCACAGTAGATGAACTTTCATTTTATTCATCTTTTTATGCCCCCGGTCCCAGAATCATTCATGGGCATATAGTTTTGGTCTATCCGTCTGTCTGTTTGTCTGTTTGTCCACAAAACACTAAACATTGGCCATAACTTTTGAATGGCAAATGATGGACTTCATATTTCACATGTGTGTTCCTTATGACAAGCCCTTTCTACTGGTACAACATTTTTGACCTCCTGACCTTGACCTTGAAGTTTGACCTACTATTCAAAAACTTAACATTGCCATAACTTTTGAATGGCAAGTAGGAACTTTCATATTACACATGTGTGTTCCTTGTGGCAAGCCCTTCTCTATTGGTACCAAAATATTGACCTCCTGACCTTGACGTTTGACCTACTTTTCAAAAACTTTAACATTGGCCATAACTTTTGAATGGCAAGTGATGGGCTTTCATATTACACATGTGTGTTCCTTATGACAAGCCTTTTCTACTGGACAAAACTTGTGACATTCCTGACCTTGAAGTTTGACCTACTTTTCAAAAACTTTACATTGGCCATAACTTTTGAATGGCAAGTGATGGGAACTTTCATATACACAGTTGGTTCCTTATGAACAACCCTTTTCTACTGGTACAAAAACTTGTTCCTCGACTCTACCTGAAGTTGACCTACTTTCAAAAACTTTAACATTGGCCATAACTTTTGAATTGCATGTGGTGGGACTTTCTCATATTACACATGTGTGTTCCTTATAGAAGCCCTTTCTACTGGTACCAAAATTATTGACCCTCCTGACCTTGACTCTGAAATTTGACCTACTTTTCAAAAAACTTTAAACATTGCCATTAATTGAATGGCAAGTGATGGGACTTCATATTTCACATGTGTGTTCCTTATAACAAGCCCTTTCTACTGGTACCAACATTTTTTGAACCTCCTCGACCTGACCTTGAAGTTTGACCTACTTTTCAAAGACTTAACATTGGCCATAACTTTTGAATGGCAAGTGGAGTAGACTTTCATATTACACATGTGTGTTCTTGTGGCAAGCCCTTTCAATTGGTACCAACATTTTTGACCTCCTACCTTGACGTTTGACCTACTTTTCAAAGACTTTAACATTGGCCATAACTTTTTGAATGGCAAGTGATGGGACTTTCATATTACACATGTTGTTCCTTATGACAAGCCTTTTTCTACTGGTACCAAAATTGATGACCTCCTGACTTTGACCTTTGAAGTTTGACTTACTTTTCAAAACTTTACATTGGCCATAACTTTGAATGGCACGATGGTGGGACTTTCATATTACACATGTGTGTCCTTATGACAAGCCCTTTACCTGGTACCAACATTTTGACCTCCTGACCTTGACCTTGAAGTTTGACCCACTTTTCAAAAACTTTAACATTGGCCATAACCTTTGAATAGCAAGTGATGGGACTTTCATATTTCACATGTGTGTTCCTGAAACAAGTCCCTTCGACTGTACTAACATTTTTGACTCCTGACCTTGACTTGAAGTTTGACCCTACTTTTCAAAAACTTTAACATTGGCCATGACTTTTGAATGGCAAATGGTGGGACTTTCATATTACACATGTGTGTTCCTTATGACAAGCCCTATCGACTGGTACCACATTTTTTGACCTCCTGACTGACTTGAAGTGTAGACCCACTTTCAAAAACTTTAACATTGGCCAAACCTTGAATAGCAAGTGATGGGACTTTCTATATTTCACATGTGTGTGTTTCCTGAAAACAAGTCCTTCCGACTGGTACTACATTTTTGACCTCCTTGACCTTGACCTTGAAGTTTGTACCTACTTTTAAAAACTTAAACATTGGCATAACTTTTTGAATTGATAAGTATAGATTTTTCATATTTCCATGTCATATAACTTTTGGCAAGCCCTTTTACTGGCATGTGGAATCCGGGGCATCGGTGTTTCACAAACACATCTTTTCAATTGGTGTTTTGTTGTCTAACTTCAGTATTGGAGAGAAAATTTATACATGAGTGATGATTAATCCAAAACTATTTAAATGAACACTTCATGCAGTAGGGTTGGTCACTCGTCAATTCAGCAATTATTAAATCCTTAAGTTAATCTAATTTCGTTTAATAAGGAACTGTTGCATCGAGTATCAAAATCTTGTCGGCGTAAACATCGACAAGCCTAACTCACAGCCTATGTCGACTGCAAGCGTCATTGAATATTAGTTGAGAAATAGGCCATAACAAACACAAATAACGGCCATGATATATCAAAAACGTATTTTACTCGGTAAGCCTTTCTGCTTACTTGTGGTGGTTTCTTTTTTCTTTAACTCGTCTCAGGGTTGCGAACACAAGACGAAATATAGGTTTACGTTTCAATTTTTTCAATTACAAGCGCCGAAGTGAAGTAAAGGTTTTACGTATACCCATAACGACATAAAATTTCGAACCAAAAACGGTCGTCGGTTTCCCTCATTCCGATTATCGCTTCAAATTTTAAATTCTTTCAACCCTGTTACTTTAGAGAGTAAAATGTAGTTTTGTAAGACATGAATCATTTAGCATAGCCTTAACATATAAATAAATCATACAGACAATATACATTCCCACGACATTCAAAACGTGCCATATTCTGTTTACATATCTAGTCTAGCATTAAAAACGGGCTTTGATATGTAGCCTTATCAAAACAGCATATTGGGCAACGCAAATAAACAAGCATCTATATTACATGTTATAGAACTGACTACATTGTATATACCTGTTAAACCTTTGATAAATCTTTCCGCGACCGTATCTCTGTCGTCTGTGCAAATCCGCCAAGAACGTTTTATCACGCACACGCTTTTCACTGTTGGTAATACTGCTATGACGTTTAAAGCGAAGTTGATGAGGCAAGATTCATTTTAAAAACCCCAGTCTCAAAACAATGTAAATGACATAGATACAAGCATATACACAATTAGACTTACTTTGTATGAAAATATCACTTAAACATACAATGTTTAATTCGTTCATGCAATATTGAGTGTATGAGCACTTCTTCGAAATATGGAGGGAACTTAAGATCCCGACATTAAAAAGACGTTTTATTGACGTCGATGGATCTACTTGAAAATTTAAGAAAAAGTCTATGATGTTGTTTCAAACTATTATCTTAATAAATATTCACCAATAAAGGAATCTTGGGATATCTTGAATTATACGTTGTCAGGGAATAAAAATGGTCACAAGAAGTACGTTAAATAATATGTATTCAACATCAGTTTTTGAAATGCCCAAAATCACATTTCCTACATATATTAAATTTCGGTTCATGTTGATTACATTTTCGTTGTCATAAGATTTACAAAACAAAAATGATTGAAGAAACACTTTTAAAAGACGTTAATAAGACGTGAATTCAACGTCAACTTGTTAAAACGCAAAAATCAAAAGTAAACTGTTCAAAACATACGTCTGTATTACGTTGAATCACGTCGGGTTTTCATAACCATATCTTAATCTCTTTGACGAGTCTTTTTGATGTCAGTTAACTCACATAAGAAACAGGTACCCTTCAAACGTCAAATAAAACGTTCTGTGACGTCAGACTTTAGACACGTTAAAAATGCAAAAGTAAATATTCAAAACATACAGCTGTACGTCATATAACGTTGAGATCACGTCGGATTTTTAAACCATATTTCAATCAAAATTAAGACGTCTATTTTATGTCAAGTTAATTACCATTAGAGACAGATACCTTTCAAACGTCAATAATACGTTCTGTCAACGTCAGACTAATTAAACGTAAAAATGCAAAAGTAATCTGCTTAAAACATACGTCATATTACGTTGAGATCACGTCGGATTTCCATAGCCATCTCTTAATAAAAATTAAGACGTCTCTTTGACGTCTTTTTATGTCAGTTAATCACCATAAGAGACAGGTACCCTTTCAAACGTCAATAAACGTTTCTGTCAACGTCAGACTTAAAACACGTAAAAATGCAAAAGTAACTACCTAAAACCTACATCTATACGTTCGTGGATCACGTCGGCTTTTCATTAGCCATATCTTAATCAAATTAAGACGTCTCTTTGACGTCTTTTTGATGTCAGTAATCACCATAAGAGACAGGTACCTTTCAAACGTCATAAAACGTTCTGTCAACGTCATACTTTAAACACGTAAAAATACAAAAGTAAACTGTTCAAACCATACTGTATATTACGTTGAGATCACGTGATTCTATATACCATATTTTAGTCGAAATTAAGACGTCTCTGTGACGTCGTTTTGGATGTCAGTTAATTACCATAAGAGACAGGTACTCTTTCAACTCAAAAAAAATCTGTTCGACGCTCACGACGTCGTGACCAAATATCGACCATGTCTGCTCCGTTGCAATTAATTTCTCCCTTTCGGCACTTGGCGCCGTGACCAGGATTTCCGTTGTATTTGGTGCTATTGACCATCCCAAGACTTGCAAAGTTCTCGCCAGGGTAATTTTTAAAAAAAAAATATATATATATATATGAATAAATAAATGAATTAAAAACTATGGATTAGTTTCTTCCAGGGCAAGGTCAATTTAAGGAGGTAGATGTAGCAGTAATGAACGGGACCAGAATTGATATATCTAGGGCCCCGGCCCCGGGTTCGATTCCTGGTCTGGTCCTTTGCATTTTCTCCCATCTGATTACATATTAAAGTGAAAGGCACTGACAGTATGTGTAACTTACGTGGAATGATCAAAGTGTTGATAAAAATCTCCTCGCGAGCAATTCTATGAATGAAGAAGTCGTGGATGCAAGGTAGTTTCAGCGGCAAACTATATGCATCACTTATCCTATTCGAGTATACCAACGTCCCTTAATTAACACAAAACTAGTACTTTATAAAAATAGTTATCTGTTTCTGACTCATATTGTGTCAAAATAGTAGAATATTGGTAGAATAATCACAAATCATTCAAATGTCTATTTTGTGGTTCTTTGATGTAGTTAGTGATGTTCAATATGCGGAAGTGAGTCTCGTTTTGGGTTTCAACTGTTATGGAGTCGGCGAATGTCTGCTGGAAATAGCTATGCAACTTGTTATGGTTTTCATGGCGCAAAAACACACTGAATCCTCGATTGCAGAACTATGGCAGAACATGAACTGGTGCACAATGTAGTGTATTCAGCACCAGGCGAATATGATCCAGGAATTTCACATATGGTAGATCAAATCAGTTTTCTCAATGCGGACGATGACATTTTACCACGAATAACACGCATTGATTCTTCGGAGGTTGTGTATCGGGCTCACAGGAGAGCTAAACTAGTGGGCAGATATTTAATGGGAGATATTTTAGGGGAGGGCTCATATGGAAAAGTTAAAGAAGCTCTCGATACGGAAACTCTACAAAGACGTGCAATAAAGATTATAAAAAGGAGAAAGCTGAGAAAAATAAACAACGGAGAACAAAATGTCAAAAGGTAATGGTTAACGTGGTCAGATAGCTTTGGCTGCTTGTCTCGGGATATATATAGCATATAGCATGGTTGTTGACTTATGACAGGTCACAGATATATAATTTGGGGATTGGAATTTCAGTGGTAATGTCTGTGGAAAGAAGGGGGGTGATTTATAGTTGGTCTCTCCTGTCACACTAACCAAGCCTGTACAATTATATGTGGGAATTTTGACAACATTAGTCATACGTCCGTTTGATATTATCATGGGTTAGGCAAAAAAAAAAAAAAAATTAGGTGTGTTTCCGATTACATCTCGAAAATAATGTAGGTTCCGGGGGTCGTAAAAAATTTTTTTTTTGCTTTTATTTTTTATTCAGTAAATATTTGCCTTGCCTCACTGGGAACAAAGTGTATTCATATCGTTTTAAACGTAATCATAATCCAAAAAAATATATACAAAATCAAGTGTAAGGCAACACGGACCTCCAACAAAAGCGAAGGTAGGATCAGGTGCCATGGAGGAGTAAGCATCCTCTGCTGACCGGTCACACCCGCCGTGAGCCTGTAGTCGAAATAAAGTAAACGGGATTACTCGTAGTCAAATCTAGTAGGAAAATGACGTCTAACAAAGGGTATGAAACAAATCAGTCGACACAGTTATGATTTAGTGATACTTTGTAATCACATACAAGGTCATTATAGCAACCATAGAATTTGCGAAATGATGACTTTAAACGAGATTCGTTATAAACCTGCAACTTCAACTTTTTTGTTAGTAGTTGGCCTCGCTTTAAAAAATACGCATAGCATGCTCTTGCGTATTTGATATGAAACTTGAATCAATCCATGAAGGAATCAGAAGAACTAATCTGCAAATAAATCCAAGTGAATTCAATTCCACATTAAACAGTTGGGGAACACTTCCCCTTTAGCAAGATATTTTGCACAGGATTTGGCATTATTAATGATTATTTTCAAGAAAAGCAGCAAAACACGTGTATATCTTACTGTTTATTTTCTCACTAGAGAGGGATAATTGCGTTTTAGCAAGATGTCAGATCTCGCTAAAGGGGAAGTGTTACCAACCTGTTAAATCGAAAATCATCATCATTTTGAATAGTACATCTTTTCTGCTGTCATTAGTAAACAATGAGAAGAACTATCAAGGATTATAGTATTTTTTTCTATTGAACTGATCAAGCCCCCATGTATAGACAGGTGATTCAGATTGGAATGCAAGATGATAGGACATAGAGCCTATAAGTGATAAAAATTTTATAGGCCATTTTGGTTTCCCTCAATGAAAACGCTTGGTCCTAATTATCCCCTCGCAACAAGTTGCGGAGGGGATATAGCATCGCGGATGTGTGTGTGTGTCCGGAACTTTGTGAACAAGATAGAAGCAAGGGCATTCATCAGAGAATCATCAAACCTTCCACAAATGTTGCCCATGGAGAGAGGATGAACCCTATTGATTTTCAAGGTCAAGGTCACTATTTGTCTATTGACTAAAATTCATGCAAACAAGATAGTGGACACAGCATTCATCAGAGAATCATCAAACTGTCCAAAAATGTTGCCAATGGAAAGAGGATGGACCCTATTGATTTTCAAGGTTAAGGGTCAAAGGTCAAGTTCATTATTGACTATTGACTAAAATTCTTGTGAACAAGATAGTGGACACAGCATTCACCAGAGAATCATCAAACCTTCCACAAATGTGTCCATGGAGAGAGGAAGGACCCTATTGACTTTCTATTGACTTTCAATGTCAAAGGTCAAGGTCACTATTGACTACTGACTAAAATTCTTGTGAACAAGATAGTGGACACAGCATTAATCATCAGAGAATCATCAACCTTCCACAAATGTTGCCCATGGAGAGAGGATGGACCCTATTTGATTTTCAAGGTCAAAGGTCAAGGTCACTATAGTATTGACTATTGACTTAAATTCTTGGGAACAAGATAGTGGACACAGCATTCATCATAAAATCATCAACCTTCCACAAATGTTGACCATCTGATTTTAAGGTCAAAGGTCAAGTCACTTTTGACTACTGCCGAAAATCCTTGTGAATAAGATAGAAGAAACAGCATTCATCAGAGAATCATCAAAACCTTCCACCAATGATCCCATGGAGGTGGGATGTTCTCTATTGATTTTAAAGGTCAAAGGTCAAGGTCACTTTGACTTGCCGAAAATCCTTGTGAACAAGATAAAAGACAGCATTCATCAGAGAATCATTAAAACCTTTCACAAATGTTGTCCATGGAGAGGGTAAAACCTATTGATTGTCAAAGTCCTAAGGTCACTATTGGCTATTGTTAAAAATCTTGTGTTGCGAGGGATGCTATGCTTGCGTTGCCTTGTTAAGTTAATCAAATTTGTTCAAATAAAGACCAGGCCCTCGTCAAAGGGAGAAATCACAAAATGCAAAAATTGGGTGGTGTCATTTAAAATTCTTCTTCTCAAGAACCACTGGCCAGAAAAGCTGAAATTCATATGAAAGCTTCCTGATATAGTGGAGATTCAAGTTTGTTCAAATCATGACCCCCGGGGTATATGATGAGGCCACAATGGGGATCAAAGTTTAACATATGATTATATAGGGAAAAATCTTTAAAAATCTTCTCAAGAACCACTGCCCACTGGGCCAGAAAAGCTGAAATTTATATGAAGGCTTCCTGATATAGTGGAGATTCAAGTTTGTTCAAAATCATGACCCCTCGGGGTATTGATGGGCCCCAATAGGAGATCAAAGTTTTACATATGATTATATAGGGAAAATCTTTTAAAATCTTCTTCTCAAGAACTACTCGACCAGAAAAGCTGGAATTTATATGAAAGCTTACTGATATAGTGGAAATTCAAGTTTGTTCAAATCTTGACCCCGGGGTACATATGGGCCCCAACAGGGGATCAAAGTTTTACCTATGATATATATAGGGAAAAATCTTTTAAAATCTTCTCAGGAAGCACTTGGCCAGGAAAGCTGAAATTTATAAGAAAGCTTCCTGATATAGTGGATATTCAAGATTCTTCAAATCATGACCCCTGGGGGTACAATGGGGCCCCAATAAGGGATCAAAATTTTACATATGATTATATAGGGAAAATCTTTTTAAAATCTTCTTCTCACGAACCACTGGGCCAGAAAAGCTGGAATTTATATGAAAGCTTACTGATGTAGTGGAATTTCAAGTTTGTTCAAATCTTGACCCCGGGGGTACGAGGGGCCCAATAGGGGATCAAAGTTTTACCATGATTATATATAGGGAAAATCTTTTAAAATCTTCTTCTCAAGAGCTACTCGACCAGAAAAGCTGGAATTTATATGAAAGCTTACTGATATAGTGGAAAATTCCAAGTTTGTTCAATCTTGACCCCCGGGGGTACAATGGGCCCAATAGGGGATCAAATTTTACCTTGATTATATAGGGAAAAATCTTTTTAAATCCTTCTCAGGAAGCCACTTGGCCAGGAAAGCTGAAATTTATAAGAAAGCTTCCTGATATAGTGGATATTCAAGATTCTTCAAATCTTTTAAAATCTTCTTCCAAAGAACCACTTGGCCAGAAAAGCTTCCTGATATAGTGAAGATAAAAGTTGTTCAAATTCATGACCCCCAGGTGTTAATGTGGGGCCACAATAAGGGATCAATGTTTTACATGCAAATATCTGAGGAAATTCTTTTAAAATCTTCTTCATTGAACCAGAGGAGTGGATAATTACCTGAAAGCTTCCTGATATGAGTAGATTTAACGTTTTGTTTAGATAATGCCCCTCCCCCCACACCACCCCTTCCGAGGGTGGGTGGGGCCACACCGCCACAATAGGGGATTAAAGTTGCTACTACTGCCTTCTTGGTGAAGCAGGCGTCAGGGTGAGCGATGTGGCCCATGGGCCTCTTGTCTTCATACTTTACAGAGTGTGTTCATGATTGAGATTGTCATTCCTGTGTGTTAGCTCACCAAAGGCTCAAGTAAGCTTTCTGATCAAAATTTTCAAGTCCGTTGTAAACTTTTCACATTTTCATCTTCTTCTCCAGAACCACTAGGTCAAATATAACCAAACTTGGTACAAATCATCCTTGGGTGAAGGGGATTCAGTTGTCAAATGAAGGACTGGGCTCCCTTCAAAGGGGAGATAATCACGAAAATGCAAAAATAGGGTTGTTTCATTTATAAATCTTTTCAATAACCACTGGGCCAGTAAAGTTGAAATTTATTTGAAAGCTTCCTGATATAGTGGAGATTCAAGTTTGTTCAAATCATGAACCCTGGGGTACGGGAGGTGGGGGTGGGCACAATAGGGGATCAGAGTTTTACGTGTGAAATGTAGGTAAAGTCTTTAAAAATCTTCTCAGTGGGGCCACAATAGGGATCAAATAGGAAAAATGTTTAAAAATTTGTTCTCAAGAACCATTACCCAGAAGAAACAATATTTTGCCTAAAAGATTCCTTATATAGAAGTAGATCCAAATTTGGTCAGGTCATAACCATGACCAAAACTGATTATTATCCCCTCGCAACGAGTTGCGGAGGGGATATAGCAATCGCTGCGTGCGGATGTGTGATGTGTCATGTGGTTGTCCGGCTTGTGAACAGCGATGGAGTCGCAGTATTCATCACAGAATCATCAAACCTTCAACAACTGTTGTCCATGGAGAGAGGATGAACCCTATTGATTTCAAGGTCAAAGGTCAAGTCACTTAGTAACTATTACCCCAAAACCTTGTTGAACACGATACGAGTCGCAGCATTCATCACAGAATCATCAAACCTTCCACAACTGTTGTCCATGGAGAGAGGATAAACCCTATTGATTTTCAAGGTCAAAGGTCAAGGTCACTAGTAACTATAACCCCAAAACCTTGTGAACACGATACGAGTCGCAGCATTCATCACAGAATCATCAAACCTTCACAACTGTTGCCCATGGAGAGAGGATGGACCCTATTGTTTTTCAAGGTCAAGGTCAAAGGTCAAGGTCACTAGTAACTATTACCCCCAAAACATTTGTGAACACGATAGGACTTGCAGCATTCATCACAAAATCATCAAACCTTTCACAACTGTTGCCGCATGAGAGATGATGGACCCTATTGGTATTTCAAGGGAAGTCAAAGGGTCAAAAGGTCAAGTGGTCATAGTAACATTACCCTAAAACCTCGTGAACACGATTAGGAGTCGCAGGCATTCATCACAGAACCATCAAACTTTCCACAACTGCTGACCATGGGAGAGAGGATGGACCTTATTGATTTTTCAAGGTCAAGGGTCAAAGGTCAAGGTCACTAGTAACTATTACCCCAAAACCTCGTGAACACGATAGGAGTCGCAGCATTCATCAAAACCTCACAACAGTTGTCCATGGAGAGAGGATTGACCCTATTGATTTTCAGGGTCAAAGGTGCAAGCTAGTAAACTATTACCCTAAAACCTTGTGAACACGAAGGAGTCACAACATTCATCACAGAATCATTAAAACCTTTCACAAATGTTGCCCAAGGATAGGGTAAACCCTATTGATTTTCAAGTCAAAGGTCACTATTGACTATTCTTTAAAAATCTTGCGTTGCGAGGGGATGCTCGCTTGCGTTGCCTTGTTATTTTAATTAGTAATCAGTGAATTTATCATAAAATTATTGATTTCTGAAGTTTCATATTTGGAGGAAGAGTATGGCTGACAGGTTATTCAGAAAGGATTAGTATTCAGATGTCACAAGCCATTGCTTGGAGCTTGTCAAAATAATATTTGACTTTTTTTTTTTCTAGAGAAATTCAACTCTTAAAAGAAACTAAAACATAAACATGTGATCGATTTGTCGGATTTACTTGAAAATGAAGGAGAAACAGAAAATGTATATCTTTAGCAAAGAAATCCAATTAGTCTCGGTGGAACTGCGTGTACATAATCTGTATTTGATTTTATAGGTTAGATTTCTTGTGTGAGTTGTATGATTGTATCAAAAGAAATGCTGAGTGTATACAGTTGTGTGTATTTTATGGTAGACTTTGGCATGATACATCTTGGTTACGAATATTGTGGATAAGATCATTAAGATTGATATAAGTAATAAAAGGTCATTTGACCCATCAAGTCTCACAAGCTTGAGTTCAAAAGGTCAAGGGATGAAATATATTATTGAAAGTTTAAATTATATTTCTTGAATTTATATAAAATAATTAATAAAAAGTATAAAGAATATTTGATATTCTAATACATTAGATTTTTATAGCTAAGGACTATATTTTTGGGTTTCGCGACAAAGATGACACAATGATTGTGTTAAATGAAATACTCTCCTCTTAATCGTAATGTACACAAATTTTATTTGACTCATTAATGATATTCTCGAATATGTCTTAGTAAAAAACACATTTGATAGCTTTGGATATAGAAGTCACATTAAAAGGTTCATGGGACTTGCAAAAGAAGAGAACCGACTTAATATCTGGAATATATCTCCCTATTGTGTTAAGATGAATGTATTCGAGAGATATAATAATAGCTTATGGGTTTGTCTGTTGAAGCAATTCGAGAATTAAGAATTTGGAATTGGTTGAGAGAAGCTTGTCAATGTAAAAAATGGGGTTTGAAATACCCACTCAAACTCGGTGACAATTTCCTCCAGCTTAAGCATCCCAAAAATTCGAATTTTTTGAGCCCCTGCGTTTGAGAATTAACCACCTTTGGCAAAAAAACAAAGCTTACTCTTAGCTTATTAACAGATGTTAAACCACTTTCTAAGAGAGTGTCTCTCGAAATTATACATAAGCTCCAATAACACATTTTGAAAGAAATGAAAAATAATGTTTTTTACTGGATTTTTCCCACACAAGTTAAGATAAAAAGATTGTTTTCTTATGAATATCTATTAAGTCTGTGACAGTGTTTCAATGGAAGTTTAGCAATAAATTAGCAATTTTTATCATTGTGTCACTTGTAACTTCCTATACATTGTGACAAACTGTTCATGTCACTAAACTGGTAGACGATTTGATGAGGATTTTTCAGGCGTGTGTAGTCTTTTTTGGTCTGAAACTCCGAGACTTGTCCCGACATTTTTATTCAATGCGATTTTCTTAATGTTTCCAATATAGCGTTAAACTAAAATTTACAAAATCAAATCATTGCCTGTTGACAGCTTTTTGTTTTAAAAGAATTACCAATAAATTTATATTCGTAGACTTTATAGAATTTTAGTTTTGTGGAACTTATTTTTTGAAGGTGTGTTTAAAGTTTTAATGCACAATAGTTAATGTCGCCATGTTTTTGGTTGGAATACAATAGAGATTCTATGTTCTGTTCTAATGTTCTAGTTCAAACAGCATTGAGAAGTGAATTAAATTATTTCATAGAACGCAACTTTATTCACCACATTGGTTTTCCTTATTAATTTTTTTAAACAGGGATAACAAATACCCTAACAATTGGATGCTGGTAATTGAAGGCTACTCATCTTATCTAGGTTAGGTACGAGAATAACTGCTGCTTATTCTATAGGTGCACTTAGTGTTGATTAATGGACTGTTTGTGTGTAACTGCGTGTGTCTCTAGTTCCCCTTTCACCACACCCTCTTATGCTGCTCGCTGGATGGCTGAGGATAGCCGTGTAGGTATATTGAATTTACTTCTAGAGAGGAGTATTTTGATGTTTACTGAGTATATGTCGCATAGTTTTTTTTTTTTCCTTTCCTTAATGGTTTTGGATTTAATTTCAGGACTTATTACATTGATATAAAAGTTTGTCAGCCAATATGACGTTATATTCTTGACTAACTTTATTGAGGTCATGACTCATATATCATATTTAAAGTTCATCCCGTACTAAACTTATTCAGCCTTTTCATGTAATTTTCAATTGGTTGAAATTTTACCTTTATTCAAGCGAACTTGATACATTTTTTCGGAATTTACAAATCCAGCCTTCATTATGAGACGTCCGCGGTTCTCTACTTTCAGCTTTATTGGTCAAGTTGCGTGAAACGTGTTGAGTTTGCTTCCCTATTTGTGTAAATATTGTTTTTAGTCAGCACATTGGGACCAGGGCTAAGTATCCCTCTCTAATATAGAGACAAAGTACAGAAGCACGCAGAGGTTTAGTGAAGTTAAATTAACTACACATTAATATATTTGTATTAAGAATCAAGGCGCCATTCGCATGAAACAAGAATTGTTGGTTTTTCACAGGGGCCTAGTCGTACAATTTGGTGCGAACCTGATTTTGAGATTGTGCTGGGTTCAAGCTAGAGGATGAGGGTCGATGAGCCAGGATGTGAAAAATCTATCACCACTGCTGGTTTGTTCAGATTGGTGAGTGTGCCCACACCTGGCTGATTTGACAACTTAGGTACCCGTAGATTTCAGTCTCGGTACGACAGTGATTTTTGTTGATCTCTTCGCAAAAAAAAGATTGACATTGTACACTTCAAATGGCTCATTCCGACTATATGACACCTGGTCTACATCTTGTTTCGATTGTCTCATTTAATTATTTTTTTGCGCCTCATTATAAGCACGACACGCGAGATTTTAACTTATAGCGGGAGGGGACGAAGGGATTTGGCTGGAGGAGGCCTATTCTGTAACCCGAACCCCCGGTCTTCAAAATCGAGGAGATTTCTATCTCCGCGCGGGAGATCACATGTTGATGACTGTTGTTTTCCTTTGATATCCCAACTAATTTTCAATTCTATGGCATTTCAGAATGAGCTTGTAGTCTATCTCTTTCTCTCTCGTTATTCATGATCTTTCTCTCTCTCTCTCTCCATCTTACGATATCTCTCTACTCTTCTTCTCTCTCAGTGTTCTACCACCAAGTGGGTCAAGGTTCAATAGATATTTCTGATGCCAAATGGAATTTTATCAAAATTCCATGAGTCCCTACGGAAAAGGTAGGGTTATTTTGTTGTTATGCCCAGTTCTTCCTTAGGTAACTTGTAATGGTCCAACTGTGGAGGTTATTTTTCATATGGTACACTTTTTGAAGGCATGTTGTGTGTGTGTTTAAGAACAACCACCTTGTTTTATTCTACTGTCTGGAGATATTAGAAATTATTAGGATCTTGATAGACATTGCCAAACAGGTAAACTTTTCTCTATAGCCCTTGGTGCAAGTGACGAGGCTTTTTTCAGAAATTACTGTCAAGACCCTCTCTTTGTCTATTGAAATTTATCCGAGGTGTATTGAGGTTATAGTGCAAAGCCGTATATTCATGAACAAATGATCAATCGAACAAACTGATGATGACCACATTAGCAATCATCATGTTATACTGCTTATTGCTTCAGTGAGCGAGAAGACATGCAGCCAGAGACACTCAGGTGATAAAAGAATGGTTCTTGAATTTCTCCGGGAATTTTACGGATGCGATCACTGTACGTTGCTTGGTTGCAGGATTCTCACACCAACCTTGATAGACTACCAGTGGATGTTCTTCTAGATCCCATTATAGCTGGAATTTACCTTATTCTTCAAATTGAAACAAAAGGAAAAAAGGAAAATTTGAAAAACTTGTCCACACCCTTCAATTCTTACTTGTAAACTATAATATCTACAATCTCAATCATCCGTTACCCTTTAAGCCTTTATGTTCTGTGTGTCAAGTATAAAGTAAATCAAACAAAACATCCACAATTTTTTTGACAACCTAAAAGCCTGGATTAATCTGATTCGCGGTGTCAAAGTAAACTAAAAACCTAAAAATTCTTCATACCTCCTCAGTCTCTAACCTGGGTTGATATTGATCTTACGATAAATAGCAAGCCTATAAATTTAGACATTTGTGCACGCAATAAACAAAAAAAGAATTACTATGATCGTAGAAATCATAAACAGGTTTATCGACCGGAACATAAGGATTCCATAAAGTTTTTTTTTCAACGACAACTCCTATGTTATTACTGAATTAAAGCCTTCGACGAAGAGAAATGGTAATGTAAGTAAAGTCTCTGTTGAGTATGTAGTTCTACTGTTTGCCTTATAAGGATAGGAGGATAAGTTCATGAGAGACCATCATTCTAACTGATTGTAGTTATACTGGGACCTATAAGATAGGAGGAAGAATCGATGAAGGAAACATGTTAGTTCTAACTGATTGTTAGTTGCTTACTGGCTTCAACCGCACTAGGAGGAAAGAAATGAGGAATAATTCTAAGCGGTAAATTTGTAGTTCTACTGGAAACTATAAAGTTAGAGGAGGAATCGCTACATGAGAATAGATTATCTAAACTGATTGTTATTCTACTGGGCTTCCCTATAAGACTTATAGGGGTGAAGTCAGACTTATGGTGAAAGAGTGAAATTATTCTAACTGAGTTGTAGTCTTTTTCACTGAGCCTTATAAGAAGAGGAGGTAATAGTCTATGGAGGCAAATTACTTTTACTAACTAGGACTCTGTAAAGTTGTTGATACTTCTTACATGGCCTAGGTAAGATAGCGGGGTAATGTCAATGCGTGGAGTAGGGGATGAAAATATTCTAACTTGTATATGGTAGTTCTCTAACTTGGTATCCCTTTATAACTTTTCTCTT